>JBCFXI010001302.1:0-62125 GCA_038496175.1 Ampulex compressa | reverse complement strand
TATATACACATATATTACGAATACCGGAAAAGAATGTCGTTTTTCGATGGTCTAGATGCTCTTCGCGTAATTGCTGCGATGTCCATCTGTCCTCTCTCCTCGATTTTTTTTAAGATTCTCTTGAACACTCGACCATGAGTATCCAAGATTGTTCGCAAATTTTGCAATTGATAAAATTGTATTGTTTTCGATTTCAGCAGTCGGTACGGCATTGCCTACTTTTCTAGATCTTAAACTACCAGGGCTATTTTTCAAATCCAAATTTTTCGATCGAAATTTCTTGAACCATCTTTGACACTTGCAAATATCCAAATAATCGCCAAGTTTTAGCACAAATGTTTTTAGTGGCAGTTGTTGCTGTCTCTTTTGTCAATGAGTGATAAAATATCAAATTTCGAATAAATTCTTCGCTTGATAAAAATTCTAATTTAAAAATCATAATACACTCCTGTCAAATAAAGTCACTGAAATAACACAAAGTACATCTTCAAAGGACAGTAGGCAAAATGCAACTAATCCCCGAAACTGGTCAACGAAAAAAACGATATTCTTTTTCAGTACCCCTGATATATATAAAATAATGTCACTGCTTACCTGACAAACCATTATTCGATACCATTAGTTTAACTTTCAAGCATTTTTAATTGCGATATGTGCACATTTTTTCTATAATTTTATAATACCTTTGCTTGACAAACTGGAATAATGTGGAACGTATTTTTTATACGTATTTGGCAACTAAGAACATCACGTAATTTGATTATAGCGATAATTTCTTTATTGCAATGCTCTAGAACCTAATACGCAATATATGCGAGTTATGCCTGCATTTAGTTTCACACTGCACTCTATAAATACCTGGTTATTTTGTTCGTGGATTATGAAGGAAATATGATTGAACATTAATTATTTATTCAAAACAAATTAGATTATGCAATACTATTTATTTCTTCAGAGTACGATACATTCTAGAACGAACATAAACGCAAAAAGCTCGTAAATTTTTAAACCAAGAGGGTTGTTTTTTTTTCTTGAAAATTGTTTTAATAAACAACCTGCTAACTCGAAGTAGTACAATTGTGTCCTTAGGGTTCATTATATTAATTAAATAATAACGTGTATGAAAAGCGGTAAAATATAATTGTATGGAGTGCAGTATGAATTTACGGTAGTGTCATTCCACTTCGCACCAAGCGCACCATTAAGCGTCACCAAAATAAATATGTTACATCGCTTTATGCTTTGCAACTGTCCAATGAGTCGATACCTTTGGGAATTATATGGCAGAAATAAATACGTATTGCCACTATTGTATTATTTATCTTTTTGGCATGAGTAAAGCGAATGGTTTCTGTTTCCTACACTCAACACTTTATCGCATCTCTTTTATACCAATTCTTGTATATAGGGCATACAAAACAAAATTCTTGGTACAAAACATATATCACGCTACGAGATTGTAAAACATTATACTATATCATTAAAAAGAATTATCTTAAAATCCACATCTGTCGTTGAATTAAATGCGGACAAGCACTGTTAGATGATTTTATTATATCGACAAAATCGAATATTTAGAACTTCTTCAATTCTTTTGATATTAATTATTTCTTAGTTCTAGATGATTAATATTAGGTTGGCCCATAAATCCTAGCGTTTTCTTTAAGTGAAAATTTTGCGTGAAAAATAAAATCTTTTTGCAATGCGTTTTATATTATTCGAAAGAGAATTATGTGCTGTACAAAGTAGTGAGTTTTTTTCTGCCGATATATTTTCCGTTCTTTTCAAGTCATTAAAATTGAGTGTCACGTCGACAAAAAAGAGCATTTTCGACACTTTCTTTTTACATTTAATCAAAGTGCCAAAGCCACAGAAGCTGTTCGAGAGATTTATGAAGTGTACGGCGAAGAAGCTATGCCTCTTATGACTGCTCAAAATTGCTTTAACCCTTAAATGCATGATTTGGCCATTCTATTACAAAAAAATGTTTTTGTGTCAGCAAGTTTGTAAATAAACAGACAAAAATAATGAAACAAATCATTTATTTATTATACATATACGAAAGGAGAAAAAAGGATTGTACACTGCAGGGTACATCATGCATTTATGGACTTTCAAATTTTTACTTTATATGGAAATGTAGCAAGCAGTTTTTCTCTTTATCATAACATAAATAAGTTTTGCATTTTCTACACAAAGAATACTGTCCACACGAAGTCTCCGGGTGTAACCCAAAATGAGGCAAATGGACGAGGTAGTCAAATAAAATCATGTAATTGTAATCATCATCATTCTAACCCGTAGCAATTTGATAGCTAAGGCGTTAATCATTGAACATAGTTACGTAATAATCAGCAAGATGTCTCTACTCCTTTTTTATTACTGATTATGTAGTTAGCACCCTGTATAACCTAGCATGCATTTGAGGGTTAAGCGATTCAAAGATGGCAATTTAGACCTTGAATACATGCATCGCATTGGACGGGATTTCAATTCGACGGGATGCGACTGAACAGCTTATTCACGATGTCGTTCAAAGCATGCGGAACCCATGCGCCCAACTTTTTAATCTTTACCATCGAGTAAAGGTGACGCTCTGCGGTACTGTGGGAGCATTTTATTATCTCTGACAATTCCCTCGTCATTTGGCGTGGATCTTCGTGAATAAGCTGATTCAGTAGCTCCTTGCCGAACTGAACGGAGGGCATCCGGTGCGATATATGCCTTTGAGGTCGAAATTGCCGTCTTCGAATCGCTTAAACCAATTTTGAGCCGTACTGAAACGCATCGTTTGTCCGTCATACACTTCAAAAATGTCTTGAATACTTTATGGATGGCTTGAATACTTTATGGCTCGATTAAACGTAAAAAGCAAAAGGTAGGAGCTACGGTGGTACAGAGTGGATATCCCGCCCATCACCTCTGGTTTTTCTATGTCATATGTATACTGTAGTTTTGGTGGTTCGGAGCCCACTTTAAAGAGTAGGTCCTAGGCCAAATGACCTTAGCAGTCGGTGCCAAAAAATGAATTTAAAAAAAAAATGCAAAAAGTGTCGAAAATGCTCTTTTTCGTCGAACTGACACTCCATTTTAATGACTCGAAAAGAACAAAAGCATATCGGCAGAAAAAAACTAAACACGCTACTTTGTAGGGCACATAATTCTTTATCTAATAACATAAGATGCATTGTGAAAACATTTTATTTTTCACGCAAGATTTCACTTAAAACGCCAGGACCTAAGGGCCAACCTAATACTATTTGCGATTAATTATTACGTTTAGGCACTTTGGAATAGCAATCCGCAACAAATTATTATGAGCATGTTCAATATGGTTATTTTGTACAACTGTTTCATATCACAGGTAATATTTATTCTTCGTAGTGACCATATAATAGCCGAGTTGAGATACAACTGCTGCATTTGTATGTAGAGGGAATAATTGTGCTTCTTATTTGTGAATATTCAAATTGCATCTAAGTCCACAATTAAAGGGTGCTCTGATTTTTTCAATAAATAATAATTTTGCAGAGTTTTTATGACGATATATCACATTAAAGTTGGGTTCTTACACAGAGTGAACCCGTATTATATTTATTATATCACCGTATACACTCTCGCTAAAATGGGGTCACTTATTTATTGACAAAAAAACTTTACTTTTTAATGGAAAATATGCAAATGAAAATTTTAATCTCTACATATTTCACCTCATGCTGCAAATAAGTATATGCAGCTGCAAAAAAAATGTTAAAATTGTAATTATCGATCCATTTTCTTTGATTATTGAATTAACTATATTTTGCTCCTTTTGTTTAAATGAGATTCTCCATACGTTTCGCATCATTGATATGAAAATGTACAATGCAAATATAAAAAAACGATATTTTAACCAAAAATGTTGAAAAATTATTTGATAAAAGGGATATAAATTGCTGTAAAGTACGTATCAATACTTACTTTAAATATATAAATGTTCGAACATACACTACTATTTTATACATGACAAAATTCAAGCTTCTCAACACGTTGAACGTGCGTAACTCAAATATGGATTACGGCTATGTTTCCGCGTAGATTCAAATTACCGCTCTCGCTTTAAACGCTTCGGAGCGGTAATATAGCGGTCGCTTAAAAATCCGCATTCACGCGAGGCGTGCGTTCAACGTATTAAGCAAATAATCAATAAGCTTTCCAGTCATACAGAGTATTGTTGTCTCATATTAAGAAAATTTCTGAGACGACAGAGGGGGAGGAGTCTTGCCTGGGCACGCCTACTCTCACCTCTGACACTCGCTAAGTCCTCACATTTACGCTGTGACGTCACAAGTTGCAGAGAAGTAGGATCGCCGTAATTACGGGGAATTTACAAAAACTCACGATTTACTGTTTCCGTATACCACGATTCAATCGATGTTTACGTCAATGCTTTTACATGTGCCGCCTATTTCGTGGTATCTCATTCGATGTCGACACCTCTCATTTGTGGTGCTTTGTCACACAGTCGAATTAATGTATGTGACCATTCAGCGAATGGTATGCATGGATCGAAAATACGTGTGGGAAGAAATATGGGCGCTTTTCTTCCGGCTAATTAGACTCACATTCCTTTCAGAGTTTTTGTAACACTTGCCATGCGGGTATACTTCCCTGCAGATTTACGCGTACTTGTTTTTGTAAATCTTGGGGGAGTTTAGTCATTCAGTAAAATCGTAATAAATCGGAAACTAGTTCGTTTTTTTCAACAAAATTCTTTTTATTTGACTCTTAAATATTATAATTATACTCTATGATTATTTTAACAAGAAAAACGACATTTTTACCAAATCGCGAAAATAAATGATTTTTAAACTTTTACTATATAATAAAAAATATTTTATCGACGTTATAACCAATAATGAACAAATCAAGCTTCAAATTTACAAAGGGACTCGACAGAAAACCAAGTAACTCTTCAAAAGACCAAATAATTCGACAGACATTTCTGGGGGAAACAATGCAAAGCGTTACCTAACGAGACAAACACCATACATACAATGTCCATCGTATTTACACGATACACGCTCCTCTAGCACAAATCTACTAAATATGTAAAAGTACGTTGCCCGTTTACAATGTGTTAAGTGAAACCAAAAATACTATGCATTTGTTAATGTCGGCCACGTATATTTTAGTTGTCTTTCGTAATTACTGGTTTAAGCTTTTTTAAGATTATGTAAAATACTTCTTATATTGCCTTCATCCTTTCTTTGTCACTGCTTTCGTTAGTTACATAAATTTCTTCTTTTGTGTTCAGCCGATATTTTACGTTTATGGCTACGTACGAAGAAACTTATTTACTTTTTCACTTTAAAATATCTTCTTGTATGTTCAGTTTTATTTTATAATTTACAATATATATCTTTGTATCGTATACATTATTTCGTTTTGTTACATGCACAATCCTCAATATACTCGATTGACATTTAAGAGTTCATTTTTTAGATCAGATTACTGCTTATTATAGTTAATAAGCAGCCGAAATTTGATGAAGTATAAGAAAAACTAATCTATTAGGGAAGGTATCTATTTTGAAGTATCTCAGTTGCTATTAATGAAGTCGTAAGCGGATTTTGTTCTCTTCGATAAAACAAGAATTTTATCCAAATGTAGAGCATTTTATGGACATTAATGAAACTTAAGTTTAACAAGAAAAAATTTAAAACGATATATAATGATTTATGAAGGTACTTTTAATATTTTATCTGCTATACATATCATCCAAGCAAAACTTTTATAATTGTCGGTTTAGTGTTGCTGACAGGGTTTCCAGTAGACTGCCCGCATATTGTATATTATAGCATGATGTATTATATAATCCCGTTTTTCTGTATAGGTTAATAGAGGAAATGTTTGGAGCGACTTAGCCAACTGATTTAACACTAAACCTATCGATACCTTTTCCCAAAGGAATACGTATAATTAAATACCTCGTGGATAGAGCAATCTTACGCTCTGAACGAGAATATAAGAATAAAAAACTTTTTACATCTACAACACCTTACAAAACAATAACAATCCGTTGCAAACCATTAATAGTGCCATAAAGAACAGATACAAAAAAATTAAAACTTCTTCAATATTCCTCGACGTAAATAAGACACCAACTTCGAATTTATTACAATTCCAAACACTGATACAGTTTCCAACAAAATGAATAGAATTTTCAGAAATATAAATAAGCACACACCGGCTCCTGTACCACTGGATAAACTTAATAGTGTGGTTACTCTAAAAAAAAAGATCGTGGAGATAAATATAAAAAAAGTAATGTTGTTAATCGCATTAAATGTAAAGAATATAACAATTATATCGTTTATATTGATATACTAGATTAATTATATTCATTAAACTAAATGTACATTTTTGCACAAAATTAAGAAGCATATCCGCGGTCTCTCTCTACACCATAAGTGTCTTAAACATAATTTAGATTTTGAAAGCGTCGAGATTTTGAATCATGAACTCTATTTTAACAAAAGATTCGCGGCAGAAATGATGTACACCAAATCTAAGTTATATAAAATAATGGAAAAGCGATAATCGGAAAGCAAAACCGTGTATATTGCAATTTATTAAGCATACTCAACATTTTCGAAATAGTTTCACTGATTTATGAAATAATCCCTGGCTCGCATTAAGTCCTTTGACAGTTATGTCTTTTGACTTCCACGTCTATTACCGCACACACCCATACTTTTTGATAACATTGTTTTACACGTTCTTAACCAGTAGGTTTGAATTAGAAGGTCGATCTAAGTTTGCCATATTAAAAACAAAATCATTTACCAGCTAACTGCGTGGAACGAGGAGCACCTTTGCAATATAGTAAAAGTTCCATAACTGGCGCTCTTGGGCTTCCTGATAAATGTCACTGTTCTACTCCTACGTCTATGCAGTTAAGCGTGTGGTATGGTGCACCATGGAGTTTGAGAAGATGGTTCTTAACGTAATGATATAAATTTTAATTGATCTTTTTTTATATTTGAAATTCTGCTTACTATATTGAAGACATTTTTCAGATTAAAATAAAACCAAACACAACATAATTACAACCATATTCACGTACTTAATACTTATTCTAGAACTGATTTTATTTTATTATCACTTCGATTACATTAGAAAGGTGAATTGTTAGTCACGCTTAAAGTAATGACAAAAAAGCATTTATAATATATTACAACTTCCGTGAATTCGGTAAATATGTAATCTTATGCCTTCATTACAAGCATATTAATGTCACGTGGCAAAATCTTTTCAATATATTAAAAAACATTTCAGGTTAAAAAAAATATAAAAGCTTATGCCACTACTTTTTACGCGGATTTTTTAATATTTCCTTTATCATCTCGCATTGGACCTGCTTCTTTTGAACTGTTTCGTTTGTTCACCAGAATATAAAGATTTGGAAAACCTCCTATCTCGTAAATGTCAACAATCGTGTTCATGCCATGTGAGTTATGACAAATTTACTGTATTGTAGATACACTTCTACTAAACAGTGAGCCTTTCGTCTTTGACTATTTCCTACGACGACGCGCGAGATACTAGCGTCTGTCACGGCTTTTAACGACAATTGTCTTTTAACAACTGTTCCTCGATGAAGCGCCCAAATGTCGCACTGCGCCTTCTACACGAACGTATCATAAGCACACTCTGGTCGAACGAAGCATCGGCTTCCACAATACCTCCTGCATAATGTCGTGCAAAATATACAAGAACTCATTGAAAATTTATACACAAAACATTTATTTAGTTGGTTTTTCAGAATTTATACCCGTTTACATTCTATGGTGCATATATATAACTGTCTTTCGTAGCCCAACAAAACTGACACCTAACCATAAGACACCGCTAATGTCATTATAACTAATTTTATTAGTTTAAATAATTCAACAAACTAATATTGTAAATAATTATTAATTTAAAAAATTTTAAATATAGTTGCAGAGAGCATGCAAAAGATCGGAAATGTTGTACAATTGTAAATTGTCATATTTCATACGCATTCACTTACTCCAGAGGAATTTACATATGTTCAATGAAACCATGCTATTTTCTAATTGTTATACATGGGAAGAAAAGTGTAAGAATTATCATGTTTCATAGTGGATTAAATAGAAAATACTATGTATATATAAGCGTTAAGAAAACGCTAAGTATGTTTCGTTAAATATTTACACTTCAGTACTTAAACTAACTTTTTGGTTATAAGAAACCAGCTCTTACTTTAATTCTCGCAATGATTTATTTTATTGTTAATAAACGATACCAAAGGTGAAAAAAATATAACGCATCACATGCATATATTATACGAGTATTTGTGTCACGGTTCTGCAAATCCGAAATATCGCTAATGGTAGATTTAGAGTTCGTATAATTCAACTTTCGACAATCGCACGGTACACACTGAATCATGAATTTGTTCACCGACCCCTGAAGGGGAGCAAGAAGAGGCTGAAATACGACCGTGAAGGTGCCAAGCGGCAGGGACCGGCTGGACTTAATTTATAGACTCTACGATCGGCATATGCGCGATTTATAAATTGCGCAGAAATTTATAACTGATCGGTGTAATACGTATTGATATATCTAGTTGTATTCTTCATAGAAACAGGCGAATTATGGATTTGTGGAATTATGGTGCTTAATATAACGGTTTGCATACCAGGGACTTTTCAAACAACACGGTCGAAAAACGCTAAGGAGCGTGATCTCGCAGAGGTTATACTATTAATTTATAATAGGTAGCAACGAAATACAAAATGTATTACTTGGGTTATTGTTAGTAGTAGCGATGCAACGTACATGCATCTGAAAGATTGAGCGCGCGGTCAGTTGTCATGCATTGCAGTTGTGAAAAGGAGAGTATTAGCATTAAAAATTTAAAATATGTTCTTTAAAAAGAAACTTTTGCATTTGAGTTATTTCGTACAAGAACTTCATAACATTAATTAACTGGAGAATCGCTTCAAACTCAGATGCAAAAGCTTCTTCTTGAAGGACATTTTTTCAATTTTTAAAGGTTACCCCCTTTTTCCATCACTTTATACTGGCAATAACTTACATTAGATTCTGTAATATTATATTCGCTTCCTTTTATCAACAATCCAACCAAATATATCAATATGCATTACACCAACCATGATTATAAGTTTTCTCGCAGTTTGTAAATCGCGCACATGTCGATCGTAGAGTCGATAAATCAGGTCTGTTGGGTTCCTGCTGCCTGGCACCTTCATGATCGTATTCCAGCTTTTTCTAGCTCCCCTTCAGTGGTCATGGAACAAATTAATGATTCAGTGTGTACTGGCGTACTTAGCTTTGCTTCCGCTAACGGTTCTGTAACGTCTTTATGCAATATTCAATCGTTATTATTTATATTCATTTCATCATTATTTTATACAATATGGATGAATTGCGCAGCGAATATGGTATCCGTGTAGTAAAACCTGTTACCTGCTCCATTTGTAACATTGCCTTTTGTTTGCATAAATTGCACTGGTCATCCATGCAGTAACAGTAAATTCATAGACTATGCAGCTCGAGGATGCTCTTCCACAAATCGTGATGACGCTCTTGTGGGGAAGATCAAATCTTTAATTCGCAGCTTGATTTGGTTAAAATTTGTAAAATTGAGGAGAAAGATATTTGAACTCTATGATACTGACCTGGAGTAAATGCGTCTTAATTATGGTATGCTAACATATCGTGTTGCTGCGTGTAAGGCGTGTGAAAGGTAATTGATACGAATACACACTCTTAATTCATAAATGATCGCAGTGGAAGAAGATTCATTTATGAAATGGATGCTTCGGTTTTCCTTAGACTGGATAAGAACGGATTTTTTGTGGCTGGCACTCAAACCTCACTCTCGTCTTTCTCAGATACAGTTCTCGAATGTCCCAACTCGGTTCTTCACTGAAAAGTTAGAAACACTGCTTAGCTCTTTCTATAACAATTGGTCCTACTTGACCCGACCTTGCATCTTTCACGACTTGACTCGATTTTTTCACTTAACGACGTTGGATCCGAACTACGTCTGCAATACCTCTCAGTTTTTCAACTCCTTCTCCCTTCTCTCTTGTATCGTGCAGTTTTCTCGCCTTAACTCCTCGACGTATAAATAAAACGGAATTTTATGTGTCGGAAAAATGCTATTTAATTTGGCTCAACCGAACAGTTATGTGCAAGAGCTAAGAAAGAGAACGTTTTATTTTAGAATTTGGCTCGTTATATAACATATAATCAGGCTGATATATAATGTTAATGGAGAAGAATTATTTATAATTTTTACTCTCAAATATTGTCTAGTCATTCGCCGTGCGAGATCACTGCTACAATGAATACTGCTTTCAGTGTGCTATTTTTTGATTTACTGATTTATGAATGCTACTTTGTTGTCGGAACTATAGTGAAGGTGGGAGGGTGGAGCAACTTAAACATTGTAAGCAAATCAAATCGACACACCAGTGAAGCAAGTGAATAATCTAATAATATACTGCACGGCGTTCCCTAAAAACAGCTCTTGACGAAGTAGACTAGTTAGTCTACAATGGCACATGAAATGAATGACGACTCCAGTGCGTCATTGTACGTCAAGGAGTTAAGGTGGTTCGATATCTACTCTGTAGTCAATAAACCATTTCATTATCAGTCTGTATTAAACACACACTAATTCATGTTAATAGCGTATAAAAGTGATATCATGAAATTCAACGAGGTTTTTAATTATTTTAGGTTTAGGTAAACGAGGTTTAATAATTATTCATCATTGGATTATAAATAAGTAATACAGTTGTTTGACTCCAGCTGTGTTCGACCCACTTGGTCCACTTTTCAGTGTTTGTTACATAACCTCCTGGAGCTATGATCCTACTGTACCGCCATTGCCAAATGCTCAGCGCAGTTCCTATGATTATCCGCTAACAGATATTTTTTCAACTGTATTTTTAACTCTTTGCACTCCGTTCACTCTGCTGAAACGACATTGAAATATAACGGGATCAAAAATAATTTTTATTTTTCATATTGTTATATTCTTTATATTGTAATTTTATTAATAAAACGTAACTTTAAAATGTATACGAGCTTTTTTTAATGACGAGGTAGGATCTTTAACTTTTTTAAGAGGCGCGTTCGCAACACTGAACACTTGCGGAGTAGTTGATAGCTCATGGTCAAAGTAATTCGTAGTTGCTGAAACTTCATGTTCGAAATTGCCTCGACTGCATAGGATTAAGTGCCTTCCTGGAATGTCTGGCAAGGTACAGGATTTACTTCATCAGAAAGCACAGGATTTATGATTTCCGTACCTAGTTTTTGGTTGAAACATTCGGTTTAGGTGAAAAGACACGATGATACTTCTAGCAAAAACTGTACAGCTGTCGTGACAGATGCGTTAAAAACACCCTCTATTGCATCAACATCTTCTGTCGAACAAGTTTCACTTCGTTTCTTGAGGCGCGTATCACTTTGGTGCAGGAGCAAAATATAAGAGAGGGATTGAATGCTGTTGACGAACGCGAATACTATACGCGTCTGTAACAGAACGTATTCTGCGCAGTTTTCTCAGCACTATTCCTACCAGCCATTTTCCAGATTTATTTAGGTGTACTATAATATCCTTAATAACTAAATATATCTTTAAAGGAAAAGACGAAGAAGGAAAAATGTCAATAGATTAATTTATCGATCCGTACGCTGCAAGAAAATCATGAAAAATTTCAGTAGTGACTGCGTTTCGAAGTTCTACCATTTTTCAAAGAAATCATTGACTGGCCGTGGTAGAAATAGTGTTAAGTGAGTTACAAAAATCAAGGGGAAGTGTGTAATTTAAAAAAAAAGTGTTGTAATTTTAATAATTTAGGATTATGTAGAAAGTCGGCCAAGTTGCGCCGGATGACTGAGATTGCCTGTAATGTGGTGATTGCGTTTGTCTGATGTGATTGAACGATTGACTCTCGACGATCGGAAGTAAACTATAAAATATTTGTTCACAGACGTTCAGGGTTTCAAGGGGGGTTTAAATAGGAGGAGTTTCCAAGCTTTTAGCAATCGCGTGCCTTCTATTGGTTTCTAAAGGGTTTTTTGCGACTATTTGCTGCAATTGGTCGATTGGATTTGCGAGCAAACTACAGCCCTGCCGGTTGCCAGGTTGCCTCTTGTTGACTGTTTGGGAGAGCTGAACGTAACAGAAAACACTAGAAGCGCGCATGTGGTATTGATGAAAGTCGCGCCTCGGTCAAAGGAAGCTCAGATACTTTATTGCTGAGCTACGGTGGTGTAGTGGATAGAGGCTCAGACTGCCACGCGGCAGACCCGGGTTCGAATCCCGCCCATCACCTCTGGTTTTTCTATGTGATATGTATACCGTAGCTCTGGTGGTTCGGAATCCACCTTAAACAGTAGGTCCTAGGCCATATGACCGTAGCAGTCGGTGCCGAAAAATGAATTAAAAAAAAAAAAAAAAACTATTGCTCGAAGAATCTCTAATGCTAAGCGATGGTCTGGCATGTAAAGAATAGAGCAGGTCAGCTTGGTACCGTTCGATCCTTGGAAAAACAAAGTAGGGGAGAGTTGCCAAAATCGCATTATCTAAGAAATTTTTTATATATCTATTAGCACGTTCCGTGCCGCATCGATTTTTCGTTACTTTTGGAATTATTTTTAATTTTTGTTCAAGCCATGCGGGATATATCTGGCCACGCTATTACAATTTGCGTCTAACGTATGTTACGATTTTTATAATTGGTAAGAAACAATTTCTTTTTCATTTTTCGTTTTGCGAGGAAAATTCTCAACAGCCTGAATGGAAAATTCAGCGTGAAGCGCATACGCCCCACGCAGCACGATACGTGTTAAACAACACACATTTTTACTAAACGCGTTGTTTGCAATTATACTTTTGTCTTTGCAGAAACCGTTTAAATAAACATTCTACGTATAAATAAAAATGAAAAGAGTGATTTAAGTAATTTTAGAAAACATGAAATACAATGTAGGACACTTATAACCTAAATCGTACTGCTGTCTTTTTAAAATCGTACTTGCGCTATTTCAAAATAAATCTTATTTTGAAAGTATATCCATTTTTTTTATTACATTGAAAAACAACAGTATCAAAACAAATAAACAATAATTTTTGTAAAAAATATGAAACCATTAAAAGTAAAACATTAAAGTAAAAAATATTACAAATATTTTGAATAAGAGTATATTTTGTATTTTTTTTAACATTTTTTCTAACGCTTGAAAAATTCAAAAAGAAAATAAAGTAAGTTTAAATGTTAACGCATTAAGACTTTGATAAAATTTGAACGTGATGCCTTAAATTGTACTGGTACGATTTAAGAGTTTTAATTATGATACGATTTAGCAAAACTAAGGGAAGCGATAGAAATATGATTTATCTAACACAAAAATTATGTAGATTATATTATACACTCACTACAAAGGTGGTATATTAAATATATATGAAAGAAAACACAAAATGTATTAATCAATTATAATATTATTTTAAATTTGTCTTAAAGTAATTCGACAAAATTTACATCAAACTTACTTGAAATATTCTGATATTCACAAGTCAAAGCGATATCAATCGAGATAACGCAAATTGTGTTTTATATTACTGACTCCATACACTTTTTATATTTTTACTACTAGAAATCCCACATATTAATCGGTTACCAAAAAATGAGCCGATACGATTTAGGTGACCAATACACATTAGGCAATCCTCGTCTAATAAACCAGTACATTCCTTATTTGATCCTACATATTGTTTATTGTGCGAAGGTGTTGGGTCATCGAGCCTAGACAAGGAACCAAACGAAAAAACCAACGATACGTCACAACAGATGCCCTTAGTTCAAACTGGTTCTGCGCCTGAACAGCCAGTATGACCTGATACCGGTTTTAAGTCCCTTTGAATTTGAAAATAAAGTAGAAAGTTTTCCCTCATTAATCATCGATATTCATCCTCAATTTAGAAAGAATTTAATATCTACCGTGATGCGCATTCTGTAACTATTTTGATGTACCCTTCTCACTTTAATCTATAATATTACTTACAAATCTAAAGTAAGATACACTTTTATTTTGGAAATGGTCCTCATTAAAATTTGTTAAGTTATGTCAACAAGATTAAAAATATTCCGCAATCTGCGCTCTCATCTCTTTCTAAACATTCAACTATGCGTTCAAAGGAATAAAACATTGATGGATATATCATGCCATTTGTTGTATGTAAAAGATTGTACATTATAAACACAAATGGTGTTTACTTATTGCTAATGACAGAATTATAAAATGAAGTTGATATAAAACATAGAATATTAAGGCAGTATACATTATAACTACTACGTAATAGTGAACTTAACAAAACAAACAAACAGTTGGTTGTGATTGTTACCAAACTCACCTGAATATACGTTAAAATACAGATTTATCTATAAAAAAAAAATCAAGGTAAACTTGAAACTTTAAGAAAAAAACGAGTTGACGTAAAATTATTTGCAATTATGTTAAAGCTTTCTTTGAACTGCGTTACAGCAAAAAATAATATCTCAATTTTCACAAAACAGAATAATTTAAACTGATCGTGTTGCGGCGCAACAATAAGCAGAGTCATGCGAGGAACTCAGAGGTTTATTATCGTACTTTTCCAAGGGTCGAGCGGTAGCAAGATGACCTGCCCTATTCTTCATGCATTAAGACACTGTTTAATTCCAGAGGTACTTTAAAAAATACAACATCTGGCGTTCCTCCAAATTAGACGCGACTCTCGTCCATGAAAAGCACACGTGTCCTCCTATTGTTTTGTGTCACGTTCGACTTTTAAAAACGGTCAAGGAAGGGTAATCTGATAACCGACAATGTTGCATTTTGCCTAAATATGCAGTCTATCAATTACTTTAAAGAGGCGATACAGAAACCTTCGAAAACCAACGAGAGGCACTTATTTACGAAAAACCTCTAAAACCCCGCCTGAGTAGCCTTAGTAACAATAGTTTCAACTCAGTTTGGCTTCGCTCTAGACGAACAACTATCACACAATCACCAAGAAATACGCTCTTCAAAAAATCTCTGTCTTTGAGACTTAGGCACAACTTCGATCACATCGCTAATAGAGCACAGTAGCTAGACGACTAGCTCGTTGGCTCTCAGTCTATCACGACCATCATCGAGTACTTACAACACGCGACGGACTCTATTCAAACCTTCGCGAACATCCAACTCGCGAAACAAGGTGTAGCAAACCCGATTGTTATACCGAAAAAGCCAGATTCCCTTGATACCCTAATTAGTGGTCCGCACGATTCATTTCGTATCGAGGAGTGTCGTGTTCCTTGGGGGTGAACGAAAAACACAAAAGCCTAGGCCAGCAGTACGGCGCTAAACATCGCGCTTGAACTTCGTCAGTCTCCTCGAAGCGATCCTTCGACGCGGAAAACAGTTTGAATATCCGCGAGATCCGCGACGCCTGCGAGCCTCAACGCACGAACAAATCGCGTTGCGTAATCCGGTCTATACTGATGTCCGTCCATCTATAGGTATTAATTATGTCCGTTACAGCAAAGCAGTATTCTTCGAAACCATATTGCTTCGGGACTTTTTATCGTGTGTAACTCTGAACGCGGACGAAATAGTGTTTTTGCTCAAGTACGTTCCTTTTCACATCTCAAAACTAACTTATGAGACGTTTATGTGCGTAATACGTACTAAATATTATACATGAAGATAATAGTGTGTTAGCTATGTCAGGTAAGCCAGTAAACCGATAGGTTTGCATCGAAACTTGGACGTAAATCCTTAAATAGTTAATAAATAGTTAATATACATTTGTTTATACACATAGCACATGCGCGCATAGAACATAGAAGCGTAACAACATACAGGCACGTAACATTGTGTATTGTGCATTTACATGAGATCCGCTTTGACAAAAACTATTGGATGATTGCGTAAGTTTGACCCGGATTTGAAAATAAAATTCAAATAGGTTGAATTTTAAAGACTTTTCTCTATAATTGTTTTCTAGCGACTTACAAGCTTATTGATTCCATTTTTGAAGAAAGAGCGTGGTTTTCGTGAAAAAAATTTTACGTGACAGCTTCCTCGAACTTAAGATTCGTGCCATTCAAACCATTCTGCACAGGCCCGAGCAGATGAAAATCTGAAGACGTAATCTGAAAAGTAAGGCATGCTGCACAACTTTTCATTTCAACTTCAGCAGTTTCTGCAGTGTCTGTTGTGCGACGCGCAGCATTGCGTGGTGAAAGATGACGCTTATGCGCTTCGCGAAGACCGAACATTTTCTTGCCAATATCTGTATCGATTCTAGCGAGGGACTCAAATAGTTGTCAGCCGTGATTATTTGTGGAGTCGCTGGAAGTGAATAATTCCCCTACAATCGCGTAAATATGCAGCAACATATTCATTAGATATAAGCCTGCATTTGCGATGGTTTTACACCTTTGTTTGCCATTTTCCAGGTCCTTTTTCGCTGTACGTTCACGTTACTATTTAATTCAGAAAGGGTTTTTTATCATTACGTGCAAGAATAGAACTGGATACATTCATGCCGTTTATCTATCCAGTTTGGAAATCTATCCGTGCTGTTTTAATTGAATTCCTACAACACTCTGATCTCTGTCAACTAAATCTCACGGTAAATCATACTGGTTGCATTCTTGATCACTTGATTATAAATATTAATTATCCTCATGTGGATAGCTTTCCTAAATCGATGCTATCTATAGATTTGTACTCTTCTTCATTTTTTTGCAGATAAAAATTAGTACATTCATACCAGTCTCAAGCAGTCCATCATATAAGCATGACTTTAAAAACGGTAACTACTAGATGATTCTTGAGTATCTAAACACCATTAACTGGAACCAATTCTTCGAGATGCTATTAACTGATGAGGAAGTTGAACTATATGAATACATAAACCATGCCATTGAGAATTTTATATGGAAAATGGAGAGATGGGGGGGGGGGGAGCAATGGATGCAGGGGAAAAGAATTACACGCACACACTTGTCCGATGGATAAAAGTAGTGATAATGATATATAGTTGTAAATCCTAGTGATACTTTATCGAAAGTAAAGCCGATCGTACGTGCTTGCGACTGACTCCCTTTTGATGACTCGTTTCTGTTGGAAACCGAAAAATATTTGCACCAGCACTAGTTACAATAAATTTTTCAATGTCTGATCAAAATCGAACAATCGTATCTTAGCGAGTTATGACAATTATTTCGAGTAAACAGAACAAAATATGCAACATGATATCAAGGCATTCTAGAAATTTGTAAATACTAACAAGCCTAACGGATCATTGCCCTCCGCCATTTTATCGTATGAAGCTGAATCCTCGAATTCAGAACAAGTTGCAAATCTTTTTGCTCGACACTTGAATTAGTGTGCATACCCCACAGCAATAACCAGATATCCGTCCATTACTCAGGGAAAACAATCGAAGTATCGCTCCTCAATATCGTTATCAGTAAAATCCTTAACTAAATCAGCAATCTTAGTCTTCAGAAAAGTCCTGGGGACGATGGGGTTTTAGCTATCTACTCCAATGTACATTTATTATCTCTACACCATTATGGATAACTTTTAATAAATCCTTCAATGTTGGTATTTTCTCTCATGTAAGGTTACCCTGGTTTAGAAGTCAGGAAGCAAGGCACGAAGTCGTATGAAAGTACATAAGCTTCTATTTTAGTCTGTAATTCTTACACGTGACAAAAAAAAAATACTTCTTCGAATCAGATGGAAAGAGGCAAACGAAAGTGTAAAATCCATTGCAAAGGCTACTAGCCTACATCTGATAAATGTGTTGCAGCGTATTGACGCGATTGGAGAGGAGTTATTCACTTCCAACCACTCCAAAAACAATCACGGCGGATAAGCACTTGAGTTCCTTACTAGAATCGATACAGATATTGGGAAAAAGATGTTCGGCCTTTGCGAAGCGAATAGACGTCATCTTTCACCATGACCATGCTGGAACACACGTCGCACAACAGACACGGCAAAAACTGCTAAAATTGAAATCAGAAATTGTGCAGCATGCCTCATTCTCCAAACATTACGTCTTCAGATTTTCATCTGTTCGGGTCTGTGAATAATGGTTTGAATGGCACGAATCTTAAGTTCGAGGAAGCTGTGGAAGGTGGTCGAGAAGTTTTTTCTTCAGAAATGGAACCAAGAAACTTGTAACTCGCTAGAAATTATATTACAATTATAGAGAAAAATGGTAACTATGCAATCGATTAATAAAGTTCTATTTTTCAAAATTTTACCCATCGAGTTTTATTTTTGAACCGAACACGAACTTATGCAATCATCCAATGCATATATTAATACAACTTGTTAAAGTTATACATAGCTATATTACGAAATGAATAGATGTAACTGTTTTCGCATTTACTACAGATGTTTGTATTCCTCGATCAGTAGAAAGTTACTCATCACTCACATTACATTACTTCATTAAGGATTTAAGCCGGCATTACGTACTGAACTTAAACCATTTAACGAAATCACATACGTCCAAACACTTGAGAACTGTGTTATTTAAAAGACTTGGCAATTAAATAATAATAATAAGCCCATTTTTTTTGTCCCGAAGAATTTTCGGAATATTGTAAGAGTAATAGAAAAGTGTGAAAGTTGGAGACGCATTTTTGGATATGCTCACTACTTATAATTAGAACTTAAAGTTGTATTGTAAAAATATGCAGAATATTCTGTGCTGCAAAATAAATGTAGAGCTGTACTTGGATTTCTCTCTTCATCGACGTCTAATGAAGAGAGGTTTTTACAAATATAAAAAACCAACAATTCTTATAAAAAGCCTCTTTACTTAAACAAGGCGAAAACACGCGGTGAAAAGTTAAATATCAACGAATAGAAATTTGCAAATGCTTTGGTAAATCTTCTAGAATCAATGAACGAAGCGACAAAGATAATAAATGTAAAAAATTTTCTAACTGTGTCTCAATACCCCTCGATGTATATCGATTTAACAAATGTACTTATCGCAGATAATACCTTAACTGAAAAAAGTGAATAAAATTTCTAATGATATGCGTATTGCATTAAAGGTCATTTTCTTACTTGACTGTCAAGCATGAAATTAACGAAAAGTTACTTGTAATATATTATTAGTTTTTGTTTTTAGATACGTATTGAGCCCATTATACATAATGACATAATCGTTCATGCAGTAAAAGATGGGAAATTATAGATAAATTAAAACAAAAATTTCTATCCGCAGCAAATAATATATATGTTTATGAGAATAGTAATACTAATTGCGGGAAAGCGAAGAAGATATGGTGTCTTTTTCGGTTAAGAAAAGCTAATTTATTAAAACACGTTTCACTTTATAAAGAATAGAAAATGCGCAGCAAGTGTATTTCTGTATTTCGCTGAACATTTCTTAAATGCTTTCAGTACATAAATACATAATTTTGCGATACATTATATAAAGCATTACACGCTCTATGGGGCAAACAAATAGAAATGAGCAGATGTGCGTATAAAACATCGGACGGTGATTTTTTTCAAGAATAAATATAGAGTTTCAAACAGGGTTTGTAACTCGTTCATAAATAATGAATAACATTTTCTGATGAATACAATTTTCCAGAATACCTTTCAGGATGAAGCTCGCAAATCGAAGTTAAAGGTGTTGATTTGTAAATTGTTGTTAGAATTAAAATTTTAACATAAGGAATTAACATGAGAGACGGGGCTGAATTTAAATTTCTACTTTTTGAGAAGCTTGGGAAAAGAATTTGCTCGGAGGGCCTGAGTAGCTCAATGATAGAACAGTCGTTCGGCAAACCAAATGGTCTTGGGTTCGTGTCCCGATTCAGTTATAACAGTATTCAATTTTTTTAAGCCTTTTTTAAAGATGCAGCTTAATTCACTACCTTATATTTATGATTCTTAATTTCATTTAATTGCTAACATTTTATAACCTTAATTATTTGAGCCACGCACTACTGGCTAGAGGCGTTCTCACGCACAATGTCGATCTGTCGACTGAAAGTCTTATTTCAATAAAACCAGACGGACAATTGAAAAACTATTAAGTAGCGTAAGAATTAAGTGCTAGTTATTGTTCAATATAATTCACGCAGGTTGTCACAAAGAATTAATGTCTGAGAGGCGATGAAAGGAGTGCTCGTGTACAACAGTAATCATTATCAGATTATTCCAACATTCCTTCAGCATCGGGCTAACGACTGATAAACTTCTACGAGAACCTTAGGGCGTGCGCATATCTTTCCATCGTATTCCTTTCTAAGTCGCGGTCGTCTTATCCCTAATATTAGGATTATAGTACATTAATAAACGTAACTGGTTAAATATTTTTGGGAAGCATTTAGATCATGATAGACATCTAGACTTACTGTTTATAATCTGGTATCATGGCAATTTATTACTTCAAGTAAGATAGTTGAATAAACTTTGTTACTGTTTGCATCAATAAATCCTGGCTGATTATACATCATAACGTTTTCTACTTTATTTACAATCATCCAATGTATTTGTAACACTCCTTATAGCGGGAGTAGGTATACGCGTCAATGGTGACAATTAAATGCCTCTTGGTATTTGCCTAATTATATATACCAAGGAAATGGTAAGCGGAGGTCAAAATATAAATAGGGAATAATCGATTATTGGCGAAGGAAATAGCAACCTGTGCCAGTGCTGTGTTTCTATGCTCATAATCCGTTACATTGCTCTTGAATGCAGCGGTAACGTTCACTTTTGCTTTTACCTTGAATACTCGAGTATTAAAAATGAAGTTCATTCTACTAGGATTGCGATCATACTTTTTTAATGTTCCTTACATTTCCTTCGACACAGATTCAACACTGTATATGTATACATTATTACGTTTAATAAAACAGAAGATCACATTTCAGTTAATAATATTAGGGATTCTAATGATATATCTCTAATGTAGGTAATTTATATTTAACGTATCTCATAAATTTCCAGAAAACTTGTATCTAACAAAGGAAAAGATTAATTTTCATGTCAATTATTAATTGTCTAACTGTATATTAAGTTTGTTACAATCACGTTAAAGCTATATTTTTATTTTTTGCGTATCTATCTTTTTTCGCATTTTTTTGTTTTGTATACTCACTATTATTACATAGTTGCGTATTTAATAATGTGATAATCTTTACGATGTTTTATATAACTTTATGAATATTTTTTGTTACAGTTCTATGTAGTAATCGGGTGAGCCAAATGACCAAGACCTATAATGATATAGAGGCAGTTACGAGGCTTCTGGAGGAGGTAAGTTCTTTTTATCAGGATACGTTAACTTTTTAATAGTTTCTGCTTATCTTTGTTCATTTTCGACTTTCGAGGGCACTTTCATTAATATCGTGTAAAGTTCTGCATGAGTCAAGAAGTCAGCAAAACGAATAATCTGCACATAATAATTAATTTTAGTTCTAGATAAGTTTTATTTTATACATTGGATCTTAAATCGCGCCCAACATTTCACTTCAGTTCTTTGAGTGTTATAATTTGATCTAGTATTGATCGCATTTTTTAAAGTTATAATCTTCGAACAATATACGAAGACAAACTTTGTCATAAATTTTCAAATAATTTATTTAGATGCAAAGTTTTCAAAGTAACACAAGCTTGACTTTTAAATCAACGTTATCCTTGCTCCTTTCTGGATTTTTTCTTTATAGATATAAAACAGATCTATACTCTATAATAAACCAACATGGTCATATATTTTATTACACAAACAGAGAATGTAAGTAGGCGACAAATTTATATTACTTTAGATAATGATAAATTATCGACTTTTCTGTGTAATAATTTTTTTGTCATATTATCAAAAGTACCAAAGAAACATTTTAATGCTACTTAATTTTCATTAAATACCCTATACCAGTGATCGGGAAACTCAATAGCAAGCAAGCAAGAAAAATATTTTTGTAAGCCGAATTTACAAGAAATTTCTTGTAAAAAAAAAAACTAGGAACTAATAATATGTGATAGATAGAATTAGGCACGCTCCATGTACTGGATTACCTTTTCCCTCCACTATAATGTGAAATTTGCAAATTCATAACGTTTGAAAAAATTCTCTGCAGAGTCACGTAATAAAATGACAGAAAGGTGCCAGAGGCCCGTTTCATAAAACTTACGGTTCCAGCACTACAAGTTTTTTTCTTTAAATATTCTATATAAATTCTAACTAAAGGATTAGTAATATAGGAACTATGAGTTTTTTGAAACTAGCCTATAGTTTTTAAAATAATATTTTATTATTATTGATAATCAAAAAGTGTATCCAATGTACCAACTCTGAGTAATCGACTTTCTAACTTTAAGCGTTGAATAAAAAAAAATGGGATACTTTTCACAATTAACAATAATCTCGTTTATTGATAAAAAGTATTTTTTATCATTGAAATATTACATGGCACATAGACATTATTCGCGGTGGAGCCACTTTCAAGTGGCTAAGGAGCTGCATGCGGCTTGCGCGCCGTGTTTTCTGACCCCTGTCCTATGGCTAAAGCAAAGCTAGACTCTCCTACTGTAATGTCTTACTTACTATACGTCCTTGGCCACGACAGCGATATTTATCATTGACTAGATTAGTAATATATCGAGTTGTTGCTAACGAAGCACGGCTTATCAACGCGCCACTGCACGCTGGAATCTTTCTGGGGCGTCTTATTGAATTCCTTAGTGACAAAAGCATTCATCCATTCTTCGCATCTGCTCTTCTGTAGGAAAAGAATTCGTTGCTTCTTTCTCACTGTTTGTTGCAATCCTTATATCTTGTAAAAAAATGTACGCTTATGTAATACACGTATTTATCGCTTCAGATCAATCGAAATACGTAAATAACTTTGTAATGTTTATGTTGTTATAAATTGTTTACTCTTCGAAAAGATTTTCCACCAACTCATAATCGAATATCTGGCTTCGAGCAAATCTGATCAAGTCTACTTTCAGTTTATTTGTGCGAAAATATGAACTCATACCTGATAAAAAAATATGTGAATAACATTGTCAACGTATCAGCTCAAAATATTTCGCAAATCTACTCTCATTAAACCTTTAATAATGAACTTTCTTCTCATTGAACCTTTAATAATGTCACATGCTTACGAGAAAATACCGCGTTACAACTGCGTAACAAAAAACCACCCGTAGTTAGTCGATTTTATCATGCTTTTTTACCAAAGAAAAAGGCAGTTTATGCGTATAATATGTACGAAATTGTTACTAACATCACGTGTTTATTATATATGTCGTAAGTTTCCGTCCATCATGTGCTATGAATAGACGCTCTACTTTTTTCGTTGACCCTTAACAGGAATGATGTGTCTGACAGACGCGCATGCTTTTTTGCTTTATTGGATTGCAGGCAGTTAACTGTATTGGCAGGGACAGTTCAGTACCTTAATAAAATTTATCTGAGTCTCGTGATGTAAATCATTGTTGTCATTGGAAAATGTGTGCTAAAGTGTATTAAAGTGTGAAATAAAAATCATTCTCCTTGTTAAGGGTTAATAGCATTTGCACTGAAGACTTTTATCGCTTATCATGTCAAATTTCGTTAACGTTACACGTAGTACCTTAAAGTAGAAAATAGATCATAATGATTTGGAAGAAAGACAACAAAAAATATATAATGATATTATACAAACTTCTGAAGTTTATTAAACTTTGTTTCAATATAAAAAAAAGTTTGTAACACTGTCATAAAAAAAAGAAAGTGCTTGTTTATTGAAATTTTGAAGAAACTTCTAATATGTTATCCTTTATTTCGATAAATTTTATTTAAAAAACACGCTACATTTTGAGAAAATGAAACGTGAGACTGTTATGCTTAATTTTGAGCACCTGGAACATTTTTTAACATAATTCTGAATACATAGTAGTAATCGGGATAATTCAAATGATCTGTTTAACTAAAGAAAAATACATATTTTAATAAAATCAATAACATATTATTACAAATAAGTCATAATAAATTAAGTTCAGGAAAATAAATTGCAAGAAGTGCAAATACTGCTTTTTCTATTTCCTTGTATACAAATATATCGTTTGCGCGTTTGTATTTCCATAAAAAAAAGCTACCTCATCACTTTCTTATAAATGCATCGGAGTAGTATGCACACAAAAATATGTGTGTAGCTAATCGTACATATAAGGTGATATATATGTGTATCGCGAAAAGATTATTTATACACTTATAAACACATCTAAAAATTTTTGGAACCTTGTGAAATTAAACTGTTTTCTGATGACAATTATTAATTTCTCACGGAATCAATGTAGATCACATTTTACAAGAAAGTAACAATAAGGTTTGCTAACTGAGTTAATGCAAAACACGAAGGCACTACGAAAAAGGGAAAATGACTTATTCATAAAAAAGATGAACAATTTAATCGTTTATTCATTATTGTTTACTATTTTCTGATATTGGAAATAAAAACGTGGTTTAACCATGTAATAATATACTTTGTAATTTTTTATTTGGTTCTAATTTTGCCATGTTTCAAATTCTTTGCACGATTTATTATGCTGAATATTAAAACTACTCGATAATATCATTATCATCCGTATCGTGTCCTAATGTTGAAATCGAAATATTTTAATTAGCGCATGAAATTAGAATTAGCGCATTTTAAATGTCCCTAAAATAAGCATATTTATTTATAAGGTAAAAATAGGTTCAATCATTGATTGCACTAATAGAGGGGCATAAAAAAATTAGATAACAAGCGCTTAACCCATTTGCATCCATAAGCGGACTATTCCGCGAGCCGTGACTTTCTTTTATCGCCGACCGCGGAACATTCCGCATGCGATACAGTTCACCAAAAAAGCCTATAAAAAAATATTTTTATTACTTTATCCACGTCATGTTACTAAACAGTAACATAATTTTCAAAAATAATAAAAAAAATATCGGGCTTTTCATGTTTACAAGTAAAGATTAGCCGAAGAAATTATTGAAAAATATTTAGTAAATGTATAAGTAAGAGCGCTATCATCTATGAATGATTCACGATATACTGGCCGGCATTTTCCTATACAGATACCTCCAACACCAGCAAGGGAGAACAAAACATCAAAGCGATACGTTGTATGTTCATCCATGTTAATTCGAATAACAACGGTCTTTAAATGTGATGTTTCCGGTATAGCATTAAGTATCAATCGTTTAAAAGAATACCATGTCAAATAAGCTCTATGAACTATTCTGAAGTCGATTACTACAGAAGGTAATGAAAATAATAAGAGGCCAACCGTCAGTTCGAAGGCATGATGTGAATGGGTTAAGAAAGAAATGTATAGACAATTTTGCAGCGGCCACAACTGAGAGAACACCTTTTCATTTCAGAAAGAAAAAGACTTAGAATTAACCGCGCGCATCGGTAAAGAATTACTGTCGCACAATCAGAAGCTCGAGAGTACCGTTAATTCTCTGGAAGCTGAGCTTAAAGAGGCAAACGAGAAGATCACTCAGCTGAATCATGAGCTTCTGAAAAAGACCGAGCTAATACAGATATTAACGAACGATGTCGATGAGTCCAGCTCGGAGGGTGGCACACCCACTGAGCTACGCGGCATCAACTTGGATATGATGCAGCGAAGAATAAGTACGCTGGAGGAAGAGAACAAGCAGCTGCGCACGGAATTTGCCAAGCTGGTCCACGATACTGATGACTGTGAAGAACAGGAGACACGCCTCGTGAAGGACATTGCCGCCCAACTTGGTTCGTACATTTTTTAATCCATTTCTTTATTCTTCAACGGAAATTGACGCGTTATTCATCATAGTTTTTATCGTAACTCTTGGCTGAATTTAGATAAATAAAAGAATAGAATTGAACAAAAAGAAAATTTAATAGAATGTTTTATCAATTATTAATGAAAAGAAAAACAGAAACCACAGAGGCTTGACGTAAAAACTGTTTATTTGAATACTTATATCTCATCTGTACCTTGGAGTTCCTTTGTGGGCGTTTATATAGTTTCCGCCAATTGTCAAGCCTATGAAGGAATATCTGTGATAGATCGCCCTATTTGATAGGTTTGACAAGTTTTTAAAAAAATATCCTACTGCTCACTTTCAAAAACTATAACACTTTTACCTCTCGGTCAACATGACCAGAATGGTTGTTCTATCCGTCAGAAGGTTGTTCTAACTGTTGTTAGAAAATCCAATGCAATCATAAATTATATCAAATTCATGAGCGGCGTTGATTAGGCAGATCAGTGCCTCGATATACTGTCTTATGAGGAAGTCACTGAAGCGGTGGCGCAAGCTATTTTTTGGGGGACTGGAAATTTGTCTAATTAATTCCTATATTGCCCACAAACTAGTAAAAAAAAAACAGAGAAGAGAACAGCTATTTAAACATATGATATTTAGACAAATTTTAGTAAACTAGTTGAAAGGATATTTTTCACAGTCGCATTTCCCATTCTGGTGAAATTCGACTAAATGGAAAGCTCCACGTGAATCTTACAGGTACAAAGGTTTGCAAAGTTTGTTCTAGTCGAAATAAATCAGGTGAAAGACACGAAACATACTACTACTGTGATATATGTCCAGATAAGCCAAGGACGCATCTTGGTGAATGTTTCATAAATTAGCGTACAAAAGTAAAATACAGAACTTAATCTTACAAAATTACATCCTTAGAGGTGTAAATGTAAATAAACTGAGCCGTTTATTTTGACAAAAATGTTGTACTCAAATCGGAAATATTAAATACGTTTAAAAGTTTTCCAAAACAAAGATTGCCGCTGTCGAAAAGCTTGCATAAAAAATTACGAAGAAGAAGGAAGAAAGAATATCTTTGATAAGTTTTGGTATTTGGGAAATTTTAATAAACAAAATATAGATATACTAAATAAATTGAATATTGTTTTTTTTAATTTGAAGCATCTTAAATTATGTTGGATGGACTTGGGCACCTTCAAGTTTTATAATGAATCTAGTTATTAATTTTGAAAGGAGCCTAGCCATATTATTCACTTAATAATATAAATTTAATTCTCTTAGATATATTTAAACAGTATGACTCATTAGTATCCTATACGTATATTTTTAAATTCACTGAAACGCAAACCCTTAAATATCTCGATTTGAAGATAAATGGACTTAGGCCACTTTCAAAATAAACGGCTCAGTTATTGAGATATAACTTTTTTTTATGTTAATTTGCTTATAAGATCATTTTATGATACCTGTAGGATACTCGTCGCATTTCTGAAAATTGCTTCGAATTACTACCCCGTCCGGCCGAAAAAATCGTCAAACGCAAAGGGTTAAACGGTACCCTCGTTCTATTTGGATGTTTGTACAATCTGTATAGTATCTTAAATGTGTTCAACAGCAAGCGCCAACATGGAGGTGGATGGTATAGCGGACGAACTTGGCCGGCAGAAGGAGGAAAACAGGTTTCAGCATGAACAGATAGTCAGTCTGACTTCAAAATTGGCCGAAACAGAACTGAGGCTCGCTCAGCTTATGGCCGAGCACGACGAGGTTGGAGCTACACTAGTCATTACTAGAGATAATCAAAACACTCTTGCCAGTGAACTTGCCGAATTCAAAGATCGATACGCAGAGGTACGTTATGCAAATCCTACCGTTTGAAGTCTTGATAACAGAGAGAATGCGTACTGGTCACCTAAATCGTATAGGCTCATTATTTTAGTAACCAATTAATGTTTTGCGACTTGTAGTAGTAAAAATATAAGGGGTGCATGGAGTCAGTAATATAAAACACAGCTTGCGTTAGCGCGATTGATTTCGCATCAACTTGTAGAAGCTGGAAGATTTCAAGTAGGTTTGATGTAAATTTTTGGTCAATTATTTTAAGCTAAATTTTAAATAAGACTATAATTGATTAATACATTTTGTGTTTTCTTTGAAACGTATTTAATATGCCATCTTTATAGTAAGCTTATAATATTATTTGTATAATTTTTGGGTTAGATAAATAATATTTCTATCGGTTCCTTTAGTTTCCTAAATGATACCGCGATTGAAACTCTTAAACCGTACCAGTACGATTTAAGAAATCACGCTGAAATTTGATCTAAGTCTTAACTCGCTAGCATTTAAACTTGTTATATTTTCTTTTTGAATTTTTCAAGTATGAGAAAAAGAAAATATGATCTTTGAACGCAAGAGCGTTCAAACAACACAAAATATACTATTGTTCAAAATGTTTGTAATATATTTTTTTACTTTTCATGTTTTCTAAGTGTTTATTATTTTAATTTGTTATATTTCATATTTTTTATAAAAATTATTAAGTTTATTTGCTTTGATACTGTTGTGGTTTAAATGTCATTTAAAAAAAATAAATTATATATTATACATTCAAAACAAAATTTATTACCAAATATGGTAGATATGATTCTGGAAAGACAGCAGTACTATTTAGGATATTGGTGTTTTAAATCGTACTTTTACAACCTTTTCTAAAATTACTCAAATTATTTTTAATTTCATTTTATACGTAGAATATTTACTTAAAGGGTATCTGCAAAGGTAAAAGTATAATTGCAAGCAACAATTTTTGTAAAAATGTGTTGTTTAATAGATATATAAAAATATCTGGGATAGTAAGATTTTGGCAACTCTCCTCTATATGAACATTGTTGCCCGGGAAGACTGTCTATAAGCAAACAACCGCGATTTAATATACTTGCATCTTTCCGTAATTCGAATCTTTGAAAATATAACAGATATACTCATAAGAGTAATTAACCAATCACCCTTAGAATATGACCTTATTTATCCTACCAAAGTTATTAACCTGAAAAATTTTGTCATGTAATTTTTATTTACGTTAAACGTCATGACAAACAATGCATTAAAGCTTATTTGTGGACAGTTGGTGAAAGAATTACGCGTTCACGATCGCGGCGTTTCAAGATTATTTTAATATCTCTTCATACTTCTCTGTCGTTCGTTTATTAATTAATATAATTCTCAATTTCTAGAGTCTAATTGATATCAGAATTCATCGTAAAACGGAGCATATGACTGTAATTTTAACATTAAAACATATTGTTTGATATATTGTGACAATGACAAAACACACAGAATACATTAATTTAACGTTCATGAGCAGATCACAGTGAGAAGTACCACACGTAGCAAAATGCAGTAAAATTTCACCAACAGCTAACTTATCTGTATTATAACAACAATTCACGTCCATACATTTCTATCATAATACCACCCCTAACCAATAACGACTAGCACAAGTCAATTTTTGTAACTTATGTAACAAATTTGTAATTTTTGTAACAAATTTTTATTATAATATTTAATTACATTCATAATTATTTATGTGCTTTCATGTACTGTTAGTATGCTAGGTTATGAAAAAAAAAATGATTTAACATAATTGCATGAGGGAACAATTGTCTGTATTGTGACGAGCACGACTCCGACGCAAAAAAAAAGAGGAAATCGAGAATTAAACCAACAATAAAGACTTACCAGAACGTAACAACTACCCGTTTGCAACCTTAACAGTATTCCAAACGTAACAGAAAGAAGGCATAGGTTATTGGAACTCTCAAGTAATTCGACTAAAATCAGTAACTCTAGGACACCGGTGAATCGAACCTGGACTTGAGTCTGATAAGGGTTCGCACAGATTATATCGCACTATGAAATTGTCATTGAGAAGAGGTAGCCTGGAGAAAGATTCACTGGATATTAAACCGAGTGCTTTTTGACTAACGCAGTCAAGTGTTAGTCAAAATAGCGACGCCGTGACTTTACTAGCGAACTCCTCGATCTCTCTGATCTTAAAAATAAACCAATAAGATTTATTCATACGCGTCACATCTAAACGAGTTTCTCTCCATCATGTCGTAGACACTAAGATATTTTCGAATTATCTGAGGCGCACTCGACTGCAAATCGGAGAAGGCGCAAATATCTGGAATTAACTAGCACGTCATTTTTTTTGTAATCGGAGCGTCTCAGAGGATTCAAGCCGCACTCGATTGCGTATTGAAGAGACCGACAAAGTTTTCGATTCGTCCTGATGTAAAGTCACTGCCGGTAAGACCGAAGCACTCTCGACTACGTATCGGGGAAACCGAGAAAACCAAGAGTCGGTTTGCTGAGCAGTCGACCTAAACGTAAATCTCACAGTGGACAGAAAGTCAACATTAGAAGATTTAATTTCGAATTAGAATCATCAATAAAAATCTTTATATTGGTAATTCTATTGGCACCTTTCCTTAAATTCCGGCATCCACTCCTGAACCGCGTATTGATTAACCACACAATCACCGCAACTTCGTTAAAAATTTCATTCAATCCCTCTAGAAATTTGCCCAGAAATACTCGACGTCATTAGCCTCATTCCAGGGGACCGTCGCGTAGACACGTTCGACCCTCAAGAACCGAAATTCCTTTTACCTCCGAACAACATAAAAATTGATAACCACGAAAAATCGTAGCAGTATATCCCACACCAAGAAAAACAGTATACTTTGCACTCTATGGAACTGACATCATACTTCTGTTATTGATATTAACTATGTACTTGTGCGAAAATTTTCTTTTAACATAGAACGAAAAAGGGAGTTTTTAATTAGTTGTTATAATTAAAAATGAACATAATGGACGCAAATTGCGACAATTATAACGCTGAAAATTTGTTGTTGGCAGGTCGTGAACTTGTTAGCTGAAACTCAGGAGCAATTGCGGAGACAACGAAAACGAGGAATGCCAACTGCACGTGGAGGTTCTCTCTTTCCTTCCATGGGTGCTGCACCCCAACCTGACTCTATCGCTTCGGAATTGGAATCGTCTCTGTATTCGGAGCTGAGTCTGGATTCTGGTATCAGTACGGACAGAACGTACGTGTAAGCATTCGTTACCATATTAACCTCTTGCCATACAAATAAGACGGAATTTGACATGTCTGAAAAATACTATTTATTTTGGCACAACTGAACAGTTATGAGCAAGCTAAGAAAGAGAACGTTATATTTTCAAATTTGGATCGATATATAACATTTAATTAGGTTGATATGTAATGTTAATGGAGAACAATTGTTTATAACTTTTACTAAATTAAAATATTGTCTAGTATGGCATTCGGCGTGCGAGATTACTGCTATATTGAGTTCTGCTTTTAATGCGCTTCTGTCTGATTTACTGATTTGTGAATGCAACTTTTTTATTGGTACTGTTGAAAAGGTGGAGAGTGGGGCATCTTGAATATTGTAAACAAACCCGAATCGACGCACGAGTGAATTTTGTTTATACTAAATCTTTAAAAATTATCTCATTCTTTTGTGTTTGAATTAATATTTTACACAATTTTGGAACAAGTTATTACCTTCCTCCACGTATATTTACAAATATAAAATAACTTAATAAACAGTATAAAATAATAAGAAAATTAAAAATAACGTCAAAATATAACTATAATACCTATATAAATACACTTAAGATATTCGAAAAATTAGAAAGCGCTACTAACTGAAATTTTTTATTTATACAAATTTTTGTCCTATGATTAATACACGCATAAAAACGATAATGACACAGTCGCTGTACAAGATAATACATAAATGCACGTGAATATTTCAGTGCCTAAGTTTCCACATTAATAAAAATATAAAAGTATTTTCTGTTCAAAATAATTGTAGAAAATCACATTTACGGAATAAGTCGAGTCCCTAATGTATTATATTTAACATCTCGATAAAGAGAGCTTGAATATTCATATTACGTAGTTTTTATTTTCGCAGGATATTCTCTGCTGTTTTATTCACTTTATATGCTTTATAATTGCGTAATAAATGTCGACAGTTATTCTCAACGCATAAGAAATTTGTAAATATGTGTTATTTTGCTTTCAAAGTAGTTGTATTTACAGCGTTTCTGTGGTATCATATTTTTGCATTTACCCATGATCGAAGCAGTAATAATTAACTTATATTTATATCACATAATGCAAACAATGTCACTGTTTATTATATGCATAAAGAATTCTGCACCTTTGTTATTTATATTGTAAAAGTCATTCAATTTATATGTTCGTAAATTTGTGTGCAGAAGTGTAATAGATAATGATTACTCCAATGTTTTAGAGCAATATTTATTTTGATGGATAGGAAATATTTAAGAAAACATGACATAAATTCCACTTTGAAAGTTTTCGATGAAAATTATTTCTAATATAATTTTGTGGTAAAGTTCGTAAAAGATTAATCAATACTGTGCTCATAAGTATCTGCTTACATAGTACATATGCAAAATGTATAACAATTTAAATACGCCTTCATATTATTTTCTCAAAAATAATCTCAAAAATAATGTCAAAAAATTAAAAGTCTTTCCTAATCCAAAAAGCGAATTCCAGATTTTGAGCACTATTGTATATCTTTGAAAGACTGACACTGAAGTGGGAAGTAAAAAGACTTCTTTGATCGTATATATACCATAACAAAGTAATAATATTCGTCGAAAATGTATCATCATGAATATGAGCAATTTTTCTAAGAAATTACAGATTATTTATTCCCTCTTACTACTATAAGCAGTAATACTACCAAAGCAGAGGGAATAAATAATCTGTATTTTCTTAGAAAAATTGCTCATATTCATGATGATACATTTTCGATATAGATATATATATATATATATATATATTATTTTGTTATTTTGTAGATAATTACCCACTAACCAGAATGTTTTTCTTGAACAGACCAACATACAAAAAGGTGTTTGAAACGGTCAGAAGTGCTTCGCGGGCATCTTACACGAGCACGGATGCAAACCAATTTCCGCGTATTGGTTCTATGACAACATCAACTTTATCAACCGGTTCTAACGGCCCACGAATGAGCTGCGGTCAAATACGACCTCATGGCGTGTCGACGTACACGAGCTTGGATTCTGCGGGACATAGTGACAACGAAGGGTCTCTGCTTACTGACTCGGAAGATTATCCGTACGTACCTTTCACGTATATTGTGGGCTCAAGGAAAAATGAACCGATAAGAATAATGCAGATCTAATTAGTCAGAGGAAAAGCGCCCACTTCCCCTCACACGTATATTCCACCAAAACATGTTACAGTAAAAGTTCCATAATAGTCAGACCTAGAGCTTACTCCAAAATATTTACATCCTGCTCCAAAACCTATGTTATCTACAGCCTACACCTATTCTCTTCCTCGAAGCCAGTCAAGCGTGTGATGTGGCGCACAAGGACATCACAGCTCCTTTGAGAGAAATACATGGTCCTTAACATAACAATATAACATTCATAGTTTAACTTTCTTATCTGAAATTGTGTTTAACATATCGATGAGATTTTTCCGATCAAAATGAAAGCAAACGCGATATAATTATGATTACATAAACTTATTTAATACTTATTCTTCAACTGATTTTATTTTATTACCGCTCCGATTACATTAGAAAGATGGATTGTTAGTCACGCTTGAATTAAGAATAGGAAAATATTTTTAATATAATATAACTTATCCATAGATTTTGCTAACTGCAATATTTTATGTTGATTTGGCAGGTATATAATTTTATACCTGTGCTACAAGAATCTGATGTTTTGTCAAACGTACAGTCCGCCGACGTGTGAATTGGCGATGTAAGCTTATGCTTTTACGTGATCCATCGAATGGTGTCCCCTTTCTCCTAAATGTAATTTAAATAACGTCCCCTACCTCGTAAATGTTACACCGTGCCTGATTCATTCCACAGAAATTATGAAATCATGGTTTACATTTCGATGTGTATGATAATGTATAACGATATTTTATGTGATTTTCAAATAACCCACACTCGTAATTTTATTATAAAGTTAATCAAATCACTCATTGCATAAATATTAAGTAAGTGAATGTGGGAGTAACTATATCGTGTTTGGTCTCATCTTTATCGGCAAAATCTCAGTAATATGTTAATAAAATATTGAGATTTGAAAAATCTGAAATTAAAGAAGTTAATGATCATACCATTTAGAGTGGTTTTTAAATGTCTTACATGTTTCTCCTCAAGCTTGGTTAATTTTTTGAAAAGTATAGAATATTGACGACTAGTAAAAATAACGTAAACAACAATACATTTCAAACCTTAACAAAGGTTACATTATTCCAACAAACTTTACATTATATTTACTCTGTTAATCGTATTATATTGTAAGAATGATATTAAACAAAAGTATGTATTATTTAAACTTACATAGTATCGAGGCCGATGGGTTTTGCTGGATGCATATATACGCCTACAACAGTCAAAGTGTTAAATTGCTGTTTCTTTTCAGCGGACCGCAACAGACCGGCGTGCCGGGCGCACCCGGTGCCGCCGACCTGGAAGCGGCCTTGCGTCGCCTGACGCCGGCCGAAGTACTGGCAAGGCGCGCCTGTCTAAGCACGGGAGCTGGTTATAACTACGATTACGACGGCGGCGGTATTCATACGCCGCCCACCACCTTCTTGCCATTCGGTTGCCGGACACCCGACAGTATAATGTCGACCGGCAGCAGCGGCAATCTAAGTGGCCTTAGTGCGAATAACGGCAACGCCTGGCGTATTCCGGAGAAGTTGCAAATAGTCAAGCCTATGGAAGGTTCACAGACATTGCACCATTGGTCCCAACTGGCCACGCCCACTCTGGGTGGTCTGCTTGAAGATAGGCCGGGAGTCAAAACGCGCGGTGGGCGTGGACTGGAAGACCTCGGACTCGTCACCTTCGCTCTCAGCGATCTGGAGGAAGACGAGGAATACACAAATCCTGGGAAGATATTCCAGGTAAATATGCTTTAATTATTTGTAGGTATTTTGCGTAGGCAATCGGAGGCGAGCGAAACTTTTCAGGTAAAGGTATCAGTAGTTGACAGTTTAAAGAATTTTTTATCCATTTGTTAACGTAGCTCAGGCTAAATTTACTTTATGGAAAATTTATGATTAGTAGTCGCTGCACAAACTATTCTTTTATTGTATTACAGAAAGTATTCATGATAGCGGTCGTACAAATTTTTTGTTTTTTTTCTGAGAGTAAAACTTGATTCAATGCTTGACACCCATCAAGCACAAAAAATTTAGTAGTTGACATCCTTTTGTTTCAGTAGTCGACATAGGGAGGAAAACCAATTAATGAACTAGTTTGGTAATGTAAATAATACAAACTTTCAACGCTTATATTTTAAACAAGTCGTTTGTGATTTATATAAGGAAATACGCAAAATTCGTAAGAGTCGCGCACGGGTTTGATTAACCGTTCGCTATGACACTTCTCAGTGGCGGACAATGCGCAGTATTTCGTAATTTAATCGCTAAAGAGCGACACACACGCGCGCGCACACACACACACACACACATTTACCTTATACATACACAAAATAAGAGGTGATTATGAAATAACCAAAATGACTTTTTTATGAGTTGTTTCTTGTTTCAATAACAATAGGCGTAGTAAAGTAATAACATCTACTTTTTCTTAGATTTATCATGAAAATTTTGAGAGTGCACAGTAAACAATTTGGCAGCAGTCTTTATCTGAAGATCTGTTGCGAATGAACAAATATAAAAGAAAACCCATGGTGTAAGCCATTTTAATAATTGCATTGGTAAACGAGAAGCTCTTAATTTTTGTATTCTTTATTTTCTTTGTCAAGTCTTTATATTTTGTTATAGCTTTTGTTATACATATACAAATTTTACTTAATAATTTCTCTTTGTTTTGTTGCCAAGTAAATGATAATCTGTTTAACGATATTGTGGAGAGAGTTCCTCTAATACCTGACGTTAGAACTTTTCGAAGATATCAGCATAAGCTACAACAACCGGCCATTTTTCAGACTTATTTAAATATATCACATTTATTGCAAAGAAAAAGGAAAGAAATGTTGATGGATTTTTGTAATAATTAATGACATTTCTATGATGCCAAAGTCTCTATTATTCGGTAAAAACAAATGTCCCGATACTAAGAATGAATGGTCTATGATTTCCACATTATGTTCAACTCTTTAAACAATTTCTAGCCTTGATAAAATTACTCTGATCCTATTTTGTCCTGCACATACGTCATTGTAAGCTACAATATGTCTTTCAGTTTTAGATTTTTAAGATGTTTCAGAATGCATAAAGTTACTTCATTGGAACCTCTTGATGCGAGAGTTTCATCCTAAATTAATTACAATTACCTTCAACACTGCCTTCGGACATTATTACTAATGGATTGGCTTTAGGCCACTTTTAAAACGATGGTTTTAATTGTTGAACTAACTGCGAAGCTTATGTGTCCAAAATTAAATCATATAAACTCTGAATATACTTAACCACAAATGTTGTGTATGACAAATAATTTCAAGTTGTACTCGTACTTACGGGCAACAAAAAATAATCGACAAATGGACTTCGGCCAGTTTCAAAATAAACGGCTCAAATATAACTTTTTTCTTACAGGATACTGGCTCGATTTACACGTTTACGAATAGCACGGTGTTACACCCAGATGACCACACGAGCGTTACTCCCAGCATTGTGGGTAGCCGCGTGGCTACGGCGCCAAGCAGCGCCATGAACTCGGGTGTGAGTACACCGCGCACCCTTAGTCGGCGCAACTCTACCTCGACCTTCTCTACAACTCTCGGCCTGGCCAAGATGCTCAACGAGCGGGGAATCAAAGCGGTCACGCCTTCATGCGCAGCCACTCCTTCCTGCGCAGCTACGCCCAGCGGTGAACGAAACTTCACACCCACGGCAACACCATGCAATAGCCCGGATGCCAGTCCGCCACCCACGAGGCCTGACTCGCCCACCCAGGAGCACGGAGGTCTTTCCTTGGGACTTCTCAGTACCGGGGCTGAACTACTAAAACGTACCTTTGGCACGGAAGCTATCCAACTGCCAAGAAGGAAACGCTCCAAGGCCGCAGTCTCGCGCACCGACAGAAAGGCCCTTGGTGGCATACGGCTCGTTGAGAAGCTCGAACGCATTGGCATCGACACGATAATGGCTACCACTGTTGGCACCTCCATCTCGCCCCTGGCGCTGCAAGGTGCTCTTTATACTCGCCGGTCCACCGAGAGCCCCATGGCCCAGCTGACGTTTCTCAAAACCTCGATGTCCTCCAGTATTAGCCAGGAGAAGCTCCTCTCTCCTTCCACGGTTTCTTCCAGCGTAACCTCGGTGAAGGAGGGCGCAAAAGCATCATCGGTGCAGCTGCCCACGAGACAACGGCGGACGGGCGCGAAAGCTACGAGGCCTGATCTTGGTCAGGTTAAACCAGCAGTCTCCGTGCCGGTCAGCAAGGAGTCCGCCGCGCAGTCCGCACTAGGAACTATCAGCTCGTTGCTTTTTGGTCGCAAGGGTGGGTTGCTGTAAAGTGGTCTGCGAGTCAAGGCGGTCTTCGTACAAGCAGCTCGTTCTTGGAACCACCAGCGCGTTGCTCATCGGTGGCAATGCTAGCTTGCTTTAAAGTATCCATCGTGCAAGGAATCCGCTTTTTTTAACCATCGGTTCTTTTTCCTTGCTTGCAAGGGTGAATTATTCTGAAGCGATCTTTGATCAAGAAATTTGCCCTTGCTACCATTAGCTGGTTTTCGCTGAGGAATCCGTGCTACCTTCAGCAACATAAACTGTGCAGATTTACACCGTAGAACTCTTGCAGACAGACTAATCTTTGATGCTGCCGCTGTTCAATCGTAGATTTAATTTGGGTTGTGTGCGTCCTTTGTTTCCATAATTTGAATGACACTCGCGGAGGCGCTGGAAAAAATATTCTTACGTAGCTCTTCACGCAAATTCAATTTCAGATTTTGGTTGCAGTATTATTTAAGCGTAGTAATGCAAAATTGAAGTTTTTTTTCTCTCTCTGTAATTAGCAATTACAGGTTAAACTTAATTTCTGCCCTTCTAATAGTCTATTCTCAAGTACAAATTGAAACATATTTGTCCCGTTTTTCTGACTGACACTTACAGAAGGAGTCTCACTTATTATCCTTGAATTTAATGAAATTGCATAGATATAGTAAGTCCACATCTACAATAAGTTTATCTGAAATTCTTACTGCATATTACCAAGAAGTTATGAGAAAGGAACACGTAACATTCAGAAAAATCGCATTTACTTCAATCCATATGTCTCTAAAAGTATATAAACTATTTTTACATACATCATAAAACTATTTTATTAACACATTGTGTACAGCATACATACTCGTACAATTTTCGTGCTACTTCATACAGGAAAATATGTTGATGGTATCAGATACTGAAAAGCTATTAGAGTACCAAATATTTCGACTTTATATATCATTATATTAACATGCATAAATTATTATTTTATAAAATAATGACCTTTGATAGCACCATATTATTGAAGTATTATGCATGATACATAATTCTAAAAGATTGGATTTAAATACAGAGTGTAGTAAAAATTAGAAGGATTTTTACAAAGACTTTTCCATTGTGGTCAAATACCAAACATAGTGCATACTACGTGGATTGAAGCGCGTTAAATAAGTCACACACAATGTGTCAATAATTGATAAACTACTACAAAATAATGCAAAATTATAAATGTATACAAATCACAGTAAACTATTTACATTTCCATCATTGTAACTTCTTCTGCAATTATTTTTCTGCACAAGCAAAAGAAACTTTTTATGACACAGGATCTGAATGTCGAATAAAAAAAATGAAAAACCTTACTTATCACTATCAAATTTCATTAAAATCGAGAAAAGTCATACGTGAAATTTCTTTTATCAGAGATAATTAAAGCATTGTTGACAAGCAACGGAAATGGAATATGTTCTACCTTTTTTATGGCAACTGCTAAATAGTCTTTTTATTAGTTTCGATTAAACGTTTTCTTCATTGTAAGTATCATATTTTGTTGTAAATAGCTTTATGAGGAAATGACGATAAGTGCAGACTTCTAATATACAACTTATGCCATAAACACAGTGTATTACTTGAACATGATTCGTGTAAGCAATAAGATATGAATCTTGATTGTCATAAGCTAAAAACATCAAAATATAGTATACAGAGTACACCCTTAAATTTGCATATGGAACACTCAAGTTGAAACTTGGTCCATTATCTCTGAGTAATTTTCCACGTGATATGTACACTATGTACATGAAGAAGTCCTATATTAAACCTTACCGCTTATCTCCCCAGTGGAGTCATCAAAACTTAAAATTCAAGCGTTGTTCATGTATTGTGGTCATTTTTTAACGCTGCAATTTATTATATTATTGACATTATTTTTCCTATAATGAGTGTTTAAAATTTAAATGAAAATCACTAATTTGAATTATTGTAAAAAAAAGTTCCGTGATCAATTTTCTGATTCGATCTGAACCTACATATTTACACTGTGCAGAAACTGAAATCATATATATTATAATAACACTATGGACTATGGACACTACATTTCATGTAATACGTTTTGGCAGAACTTAAAAATGTTTAAAATTCATACTCTTGTACAAAAACTTTTAATAATCGTCATTTTTTTATTTTCACGTTTATATTTTATTTAAAATGGATGCCCAATAAGGATTTCATATGTTACATATGCTTTATGGTAAAAAAAAAAAAACTCAGTTTTCTTTAATTTTGTACTCTCAGTAATAATGAACAATAATAATGCAAGTAGAAAAAAAACTAGTGGAAAGGGGTAATACTGAACGATGGATAGATATGTTTTATATACTTATATAAATGTTGATATTTCTTATCAGTTTATAGTTATATAACAATACAATGTGATAAAATGTAGAATAGTGTCCTAAATTACCTTAATTCTGTTTAATTTTAATTATTGGTAACTGGTAATAGTAGCGAGAAGGTTTAAATAGTTGATACTGTACACCGACTGATCTGGTCCCTCATCGGCAATGCTCTTTATTCGTTTTGTTTGGCCGATGACATGTCAACAAAATATTCTACCGGGCACTTGAGATTAAGAATATTACATATTTCACGAAAACTATAATTATTGTTTGATGTACGGGAAAAGTTCAATGATCGACAAAAATTTTCGACAACAATTAAAATACGCATCTTATTGCTCAATTCATAGTACGGCTTAAGCACGTCATGTCTGCAAGAGAAGAACAATACCACATTGTAAGCTTTTTTTTTAGTCCAATTCTGTCACATCATTGGTTATTACATTTTATTTTGTGATTAATTTGTGATCGCGCCAATTCTACACTTAAAATTGTACATACATAAAGATTGACATAATTAATCGCAAATAATGTTAAATCACTAATGATTTATCAACAGATTTGACAAGGAATCAAATTAAGCTTTGAATATTTTTTTGCAGCGCGCCGATTAGCATTAGTTATTGAAATCTACGATTGTGTATATCTAAAGTCCAAGCAGCGACTGTGAAATTGGTTTGCAAAGATATTTCGACAAAGACAAAATGTAATCTTAAAAGGTACTTTAGCAGCAAAAGAAGTTGAGATGAGTTTCCCAACTTTCTATAGTTATCGGCAAACACTCAGTAAGATTAGCATTTTGGGCAACGTCCTGGGTCAGAAATCTAGAAATTAAAGATGGTCTTGACTGGCGGGATGTAATTACTTATATATATTTAGTCTGATGAATTTTTAGAAAGGAGTGCGCGACGGTTGTGGCGAAGCATCTTTAATATTAAGATCGTTTAACCCTCTATGATCCACGACTTTTGGATATTGTTTTATTTAAACACTCTACTATCTATTGTTTATTTCTCGATAAGTAGATCGCTATTTTCCTAAATCCTGTACACTTTCTTTCATGTGATAATAATATATGATTGGACAAACGCAGAGATTAGAGTATCTTTAAATGAAAGAATCTGAAAAGAATCTGCATCTTAGAGGGTTAATTTAATGCGTACACTTTTGTGACCAAGCCTCATTACCTAATTCTATAAATCCGAAGTTGCGCGATTGTACAGTTTGTTCGGTATCGTATTTTTAAAAGTTTTAGCACAAAAAGATTGTATAATTGGTGCTAATTTTCCTTTTTTGACAGTCGATTGTATTTACTTACAATTCTTTTAATGAATTTTACAGACCAGCAAGCTGTCTCATTATTTAATGTAACATATTAAGCTTCCCGTAACCAATGCTATTGTCAGTCTTTGCATTTAGAAGATTGTGCATTTAGCAATGAATCACTAGTAACGCGTATTATCCCGATCGTCGCACGTGAAAATATCAGACTTATTCAGTTAATATCCTATGAAATTCGCATTAATTTATTACGACCGTAATTGATACGATAGCGCTGATTTTTAAGTAAGACCTATCATGTACTATAGAAGGGTGTTTAGTTGATGCAACCGTGTACATAATCGTACAAACTAATAAATTAAGTTGAAAAGTACTTCTTGTGTCGCTATCTCGCTATTCGTTTGCATATCCGCTTAAATCCCCTTTACCAATTGTTTCTCTACTGTGATCTTCAATAAGCTCAGGCATTGACAAAAAGCTTCCTGAGCATAAAAAACTTTGAGGAATCGATTTCTCGATCTGCACAAAAGTCGTATAAAGGATAGCCACAAGCATTATTGTATATAGTAGAAGAGTTTGAGAGCCAATAACGAAATCATTGACATGCCGCGACTGAGCTTGTCGAAACAAATAGCTATGAAGATCTAGCATATTTATGAATTTTGAATAAAAATCAGGAATACAATGAGATATGCGATCGAAGCGATTATGCAATAGAAAAAAAAGAACTGAAGTGCAAATTCCCAATAAATTCTATCTAACAAAAATTTAATTCACGAATCCTGATCAAAGGTTATACAGTAAAACTTTCATCGCTGAAACATAACGAAACCAAAAGGATTCGATTAAAAGGTTAACGATATAATTTCCGCTGTGTAACAAAATTGATAAAAATCGTCTGGCATGTCAGGTATTACTCGTTATCGATCATTAGCTCGTTTATAGTTGTACTATAAATTAGAAACAACACGGTGTAGCATTGCAGTATGATTAAAAGTTAAATTGTTGGTATACTGAATAAAAAAAAAGGATCGAATTCCAATGAATAAAATTACTGTAATTAAAAAATAAAAAGGGCATTATGCAGAAGCATTATTTATTACTTCAATTTTGTAGCGAGACTACGATTTTATTTATGTCACTTAAATAATCTAAGACTACCAAAGAAAATATTGAGTTTAGAAGAACATTATTTACTGGATCTTCTTCCAATCAAAATATTAATGACATAACGCGTCCATTACCTGCGATTCATATGTGAGTTTTTATGTTTTTAAGACGTGAAAAAATGAAACCTGTTGTGATCTTAGCGGAAACGTGGAAGTAATGAACGTATAACTGACTCCCTTAGCTGAAGTATAACTCACTTTCTCTTTACTTTTCTTTACCTTCCAAATTGTATCGGAAAATATAACTAAACTGTGTTTTAGTTAAAGAAAATTAATACATGTAATCATATATATGCGGATAATTATGAAAGCGACCGCATCGTATTTTTTTCATTGCAAAAATAGCTTCACATTATCGAAATCTAAATGTGTGCAATGCAAAGCATAAGACAGATTAATTTCTTTTTAATTTTCCATGCAGATCCCTTTCATAAATACCAGCACATATTTTGTGTGGAGCAATAAAAATATGCCATAATCTATGGTAATGTTTTATCCGTGAATAAGGTATTAACAAAAGTGAAATAAAATGGAAACGAATTGATACGAATGAATAAAAAGTAGAAGTAAATGTATGTCTCATTGCGAAATGTATCGCGGATTGCAGATCAAAGTTAAAGTTCAGAAGAGAGGCCTTAGAACTTACGAATTATTCTTGAGCCGAATATTACGAAAACATTTGTGATTGTAATATGTTATTTAACTTATTACCGCACAATTAGATGTATATGTACTTGTTGATGATCCAATTATTTCATCCATCGACGTGGGTATTTCACGATTGTCTTAGAACGCAAAATCAACCAATTATTTAACAGTAAAGCGCGTCGGCACGGCAATGGAAGGATCGTTACAGTAGAGACACATGTGCGCAGCGTAAGTTTAAGATGAAAAATAAATATATTTAAGTATTACAGCTTTATCATTTATCCCTTCATGCATTTACAAAAGGTACTTTACCATGAAGTTCTTTATTGCCAGTCAATTAAATTCTCTCTCGGCATAATTTCTTTAATTTTTTAGCAGATCGAAAAGTTTTGAGTTTTTTCATTTATTTCTGAAACACATATTAAGTATAATATAAGTATGTATGTTTATTTAACATTCCCCTAGGGACTACAGTGTTAGTCTTGTCTTACAATCTACTTACAATCTACTCCTCTTTCTTTCTTTCTTTAGTACTTATATCTATCGCCAGCGGTAGCTGGCAGCGTACATTATATAGAACTAAAAGCTTTACATTGTTTTAAGGAATTACCGAAAATTTATTAAAAATTTACTTAATTGTGACTTATTACAAGATTAATGGATTGTATTAAAACACGGTAAACGTAAAAACGGTTCTCCTTTACAGGTATCACAAAATGTGACAACTCGCTTAGTCATTTTTCTGGCCATTGCTTTTTCATATTTTGTTACATTTCACTGCTGCTATCGCCTTCACACTCTTCTACTGACATTTTGACGCTCAGGGTTAATGAAAATTTTTGTCTGCACTGGACCCAGAACTGCAACGAAGTCCTCCTTTGTAAATGGAACACCGGCCACGAATCCATTTCGACAGAATCTTATCTAGCGGGCCGAACGGTAAAGAAAACAAAACAGGCTTGGCGCGTAACATGTTAAATGAATGCCTATAGACATCTCGTTCTAAATGTATATATCTTTTACTTCGATAAGAAACATTGGCCCTACAATACCAGCGCTTCTAAGCAGCGCACGTAGCTTAGTGGGGACTTCCTTAAAAATTGGCATGGCGCTCAACGTGTTAAATAGTGAGTCCTAGGCCAGATAACCTTAGCAGTCAGTGCCGAAAACGAATAAAAAAAACCTCTTCTCTTGCCATCTCGCTCCCCTTTATAAGCTTCTCTAATCCCCTTAACCACTCCTCTTCCCCCTCTCCACCAAAATCCTGCTTACGGCCCCGCTCCGCCTCTCCCGCATCACCATTCCTATATATACTCACATGTCTCCTCCTCCACTCCACTTATTCTGCACCTCCTTTCTTCCTCCCCTAACCAATACCTCCCTCCTCTAATTTTGTTACCCATCCTGAATCTGGCCAACCTCCTCCACCTGGTCTCTCCCGATCCCTTCCTCAGATATCCAGGTATTCCTTCTCCCCTAATCTCCTTGTACGACCTGTTGTAGTTTGAGCCCTTGATCCTACTCCATTTCTCATTCCCGTCCTTCTCCCTTCGCTCTTCCACAATTCCATCAAATCTTTCCTCCACTTCTTCGACTTTTACACCCCCCTGCTCTAATCTCATCCTCCTCTCCTCCTCCCTTCCTGACCTCATCTTCTCTTCTTTACCCTATCACTCATTTCCTCCGAATATCTCACCAACGCTCCCTCCTTTCCCCTCCGTACCCTCTTTTCCTAGCCCTACGCCCTTGCCGCCGCCTTTGCCTACGCCCTTTGCACCTCCCCCCTCACTATGTACCCCGACGTTTCCCTTTCAACCCGCAATACACACCTTAAGTATCTCTTCTCCAGTCTCTTTATTCCCTCCCTCTTCTTCCAGCCCTACATCTCCACCCCGTAACTCATCACTGTCCAAACCAACTTATCGTACAATCATAATCCCTTTCCCCAGCTTGCTGCAAACTTCCTCTTTCCTGGTTTCCTCGCCGCCGTTTCCGCCTTCCACACTCTCTCCTACACCTGCGTCTCCTTAATGAAAAAGTATGTAAAATGAAGAAAATCAGCACTTTTTTGAACTACGTCGTACCGTCTTGGCGCTACATGAGTTTGACACCAATAGATACCGTGAATCGATTCTATTGCTTTTGAGCCAGGGGCGGTAAGGAATGCACCCTCCGGGGGGGGGGGGTAATGACGTATATCCGGTGACGTAGTTCTTTGGTTTTCCCTCCCTCGGATCACTTGTCACCGGAAATGCGTCACTCCGGGGGGGGGGGGGGAGACTGCAGCGCTGGAAATGCGTCACAACCCCTCTGGCCTGAAGGCAGTAGAATCGGACCGCGGTATCTACTCACCTCCATTGCTCTCAATGTATTTTGCTCACTCTTCATGAGTCTTTCTTGCCGATGAAACGTAAGCCTAAGCAATCTCTGCCGAGTTTTCTTGTTTAGATAGAATTTGCCGCGCAGATCCAGAATGGAGAACGCTAAGCGGACATTATTGTATATATGAATATATGATTGTAGGACAATTTTACGCACATATTAAAACAAATTATATCGAATGATTTTCGGTTATGTGACGAGCACCGTTTGTCGCATCGGCGATACCCGCGATTCTAGATGCTAATATTCGGAAGACGGGCGTCGATCGATGATGGAACAATTGCAGATAATGTCGTATTAGGCAATCGTTATTAAGAAGGGCTAACCTAAAGGAGGATAATGTGATATATAAGACAGTACTTTTACCAAGGCTTACTTAGCTTATTAAGCGAAGTCTATACAAGCGCAAAGTCTCTAGATCTCTCTTTTTTGTCAATTTTTACCAATAAGACTCAAGTGTCCGTATAATATTCTCAACTGAGGTTTATTCCAAGTGATTCGCAGAGCATCAAGATATTTCATGATTACCTGAGACAGAAGAGAGAATTTTTCTATATTTATTATGCTAAACGGGCAAAATAGAACTCAATAGTGAAAACTGAACTTTGATCAAAAAATATAAAATCTGCTATGCTTTCCGCGGTACTTCAGAAACTCTTAAAGAAATTGTTTCGTTCTCGGTATATGTCCGATCATATAACTTTCAAAGTACACACATCTTTCTTGAAATTAACTGGCCATCTACGACTAATTCTTCAGCTAGAGATAATATAGTCCCAGCACCGGTTTGATACTGGTCTTTGCATTACTATCGCTCCCAGCAACAATGGTGTCAGGCGACATATTACAAGAAGTAATAATGTATCGAAAAGCAAGTGATGTGACAGGGGACGACCTAAATATCCTATTATTATGTTTACATGTCAAAAAAATAAAACAAAAAAGTGTAAAAAGACAGAATCAAATCTAATAAATTTAAATCTATTTATTTATTTTAAATGTATATAACATCATAAAAAAAATTAAGGATATAAATGTTCTTTTCGTCAATTTAATGAATAAATGAAAAAGAAGAAATATTAGCAAGGTAAAAAAAAGTAAATAAAATAAATAAAAGTACATGAGATCAAACCATCGATGCTCTTTCGTATTATCATCTATTCAAACAAGCTGAAAAGCATCATTAAACTGTGTCAACGTAGCAGTATCAGCAGAAAAAAACAGCGCGAAACCGTTGATGATATTCAAACGGTTTAGAGTTATTGGATTTTTAACACGAAGGCGTTTCAGGAATAGACGCAATACTTTCTAATGATTATTTATTCTAAATATTCTCTATACAATGAAATACAAATTAAAATTAAATACAATTAAAATTACAATTACAAATCGAACTAAATACAATGAAATAAAAATGTACTTTTTCATAGAAGAACATTTTTGTTTGGCGACTTTTTCAAAAATGAATTATTGGTCGATCTTAACGTAGTTCTATCGAATATGACCATCACAATTATAACGCTTTTCTCTTATAAATGAATTCACATCTTCTCCGGTAGAGGTGCCAATTTCACTCTATTTATCGAAAATCCGTCGGAATGTTTATTTCCTCAATTACGATTAAAGCGCATAATGATTGTGATATGTGTATTCAGAAAATACCGGACAACAAGATAGCGACGAGTTCTGTTGAAAAAGACTAACTATTGGCCAGTCAAGATCAGCACATTTTTTTTCTTGCTATAGAGATCCAAATATTATTACTAACAGAAATACAAAAGTGAGCGGCAGGTATAAAAAGGTTAACTACCCCTGCAATAGACTAACTGACTAACTTTGCAGGAATATAAGAACGTGGGAATGAAATTTGTAGCTCCATACTTTAAAATACAGATAGATACATTTCAAAATAAGTTATATTAGGTTCTATAATGTTGTGTTTATATGTTTCTGTGAATAATATTAGGTGTGCAACTTTTCCTCTGCCGTTATCTTATAGATGACTTTAGCGATAAATAGCAATAGAAGTAAATAGATCATGTCATGTAATAAATTTGGACATCTATAAACATAATCCCATAGAAACAATACTTGATTTGTAACTGCATCATAAAGTTATTCTTAATTCAAAATGTCAGTTTTCGAGCCAAATACTCGTCATTTGCGGGAGGTTTTAATTTTCTGCTTCAATATGAAGAAATCTGTGGCTGAGATTCATCAAATGCTCTCAAATACTTATGGTGAGGCTACTATTAGTGAAAGAACGTGTCGTGAGTGGTTTCAATGCTTCATAAAGCATGATTTTCATATTGAAGACCGGCATAGTGGTGGAAGAGAAGTCTTCGAAGATGCAGAATAGAAAGTATTACTTAATGAAGACTCGTGTCAAAGTCAAAAAGAGTTGGCACGATCATTAAGAGTGACCCATCAAGCATTTTCAAAATGACTGAAAGACGTGAGAATGATTCAGAAGGAAGGAAATTGGGTGCCATACGAGTTGAAACAGAGATATGTTGAACGGCGTTTATTTGCTTGTATACAGCTACTTGAAAAGCAAAGACAGAAGAAATTTCTGCATCGTGTTGTGACTAGAGGCAAAAAATAAATTCATTACGATAAACCCAAACGTAGAAAATCATGGGGATATCCTGGTTATGCTTCCACGTTGACAGCCAAACCAAATATTCAAGGTTCTAAGCTCATGCTCTGGATTTGATGGGACCAGCTCGGAGTTGTGCATTATGAGCTGTTAAAAGCGACTGAAACAATCACGGATGATCATTATCAAAAGCAATTAATACGTTTGAGTCAAACACTAAAAGACAAACAGCCATAATACAATGAGAGACACGATAAAGTGATTTCGCAGTATGATAATGCTGGACCCTATGTTGCAAAAGTAGTCAAGATATATTTAGAAACGTTGAAATGGATAGTCCTACCTCATTTGCCACATTCTCCAGATGTTGCACCCTCTGAGTATCACTTGTTTCGATCAATGGCACATGGTCTAGCTGACCAGCACTTCCGATCTTATGAAGAAGTAAAAAATTGTATCAATTTGTGAATCGTTTCAAAAAATTTCCAGTTTTTTCAATGCAGGATTTGTACGCTGCCAGAAAGATGTAACAAAGTAGTGGCCAATGATGAACAATACTTTGAAACTTAAAGACATAACCAGTTTTTTACAATAAAGCCTTAAATTTTGGGGAAAAAATGGGGGAAGCAAAGTTGTACACCAAATACATTTAAATATGATAATGTGTATTGTAACTACCATAATTATAATCATTTTATGCAATTTGTACATAGCTCACGAGTCAATCATGGAGTTCATAAATCTTAACCAACTGGTGCCTGCTGCTCGACATCACCACAATCATATTTCGTGTTCTGCTTGGCCCCCTTGAGGGTTCAAAGACCAAATTATTGATTCCTTATGTATTTACATACTCATATCGAAAACTTTTTACAAAAATCATTGAACTGATGTTACAGATGTTATTCTTCGTGTCTCACCAAAATATTGAGGACCTGCGGTGAATTTCAGAAACATCTTCATTGTGTAAATCATTTCTTACATAAGCAGGTGTAAACTCTCTATATGCAAGGCAAACTCGCCTTTCTGTGATATCTTGTCTTAGGATTGAATGTTCCCATTTATACCTAAGAGAAAAAGACTCCTTGAAAATAATTAATCATAACAATGTGGAATATAATTTCCACATAACGGTATGAAAAATGAGTATAAAATGAAAATAAAAGGTATGAAATTAAGAAGTACATGTACAAAATATATACAATGTGTTATACTATAAATAAATTCCACATGATAGGATGGAGAAGACGTAATGATTAGTACAAGTAAATTTAAGATATATGCAGCATACCTAGCTGGTCCATATAAAATTAATAAAGAGCGAGCAGGCATTGGTATGCGGACGATTACATCTTTGAGACTTTCGACGCTCGCATTATTGTCCATACAAACTTCTTCATTGAAGCCAGAAGAGTTACATGTAACGCTTTGTAAGTTGTAACGTGAGTCTGATCCGTGATAAGGAGTCATTGTCAATATGGAGTCACCAATGACATTAACTGTTACTATGCGCTCTCCCCAAATCCAACAGTCATCTATGTGGGGGTCGATGGAAGCTCCTCTTTCAGGATTGTATTCTAATGTACATTGTTCTATAGTACGAAATCCATCAAGCAATGAAATTTCTGAAAACTTTTCCTGCACAAACTGTGTGCAACGGGGAAAACCAGAGAATGTTCCCAATCTCAGTTTCCGTTTCTTGAAATTACATTTTGGTCCAAAATTCTGTAGATAGCAGATGTTAAAGATATTAATCCATTGTTGTTACTAAGAAATTATCATACGGTACTTTCAAAGTATCTTAAAAGCTAGTAAAATTCAACTACAGTACCCTAATTTCAATTGACTTAAGTGTTCTCCTTTAGTCAGTTATTAACTTATTATTATTAATAACACAGCCTTTAATAAACTTTTGTGTAATGATCATTTTTATATCAAATATCTGATGCAATTTCCAAAAGACTTCTATCTTGATAGTTCATAAACAAGTGATTTTGAGACATAAACACCTGTTTTCGTCTACCACTTTGCGAAGGTTCCCAAGTTAATGTATCCAGATCATTCATCAAGGAAGATGCTTCTTTCAAACTTAGGAAATCTAGCTGTAATATAATAACACCTTTATTATTGTAGAATGTCGAAAGATAGGACTAAAAAGAAATGAACAATGATAGAAAAATGTTTATACTATAAAGTATTACTTGATATACAAGATATTATCAAGGAAATCTGATTTAAAAACAATAGAATCTTTTGCATACCCTTAATATTTATATTCGCAAACCAAATCACTCTCTGAGTGCGAATACATGTGATTACATAAATATAAAAAATATGAAACAAAACACATGGTAAGATTTAATAATCAGCTAAAATAGGGAAAATCGGGTTTATAAACTCTGTCTCAATTAGGTTATTTTTCAATAATCATAATTTTGATTACTGATTCATTCTTACAAATTAATTACAGCTGCTTGATGCAAACAAATATTTGAATTACGAGATAACTCATTTGTTCGGTGAACAGGTTTATTATTATTCAGAAGTGATACAACCTTTATATAAACTCCAGGGTAATTAATTGGATTTGACGTGTGATAAGGATGGTCCTTATATTGTTCACTATTCCATCCTGGCCAAGATTTATCGCAGTAAGGACAATAAACATAGGCTTTAGCTTTCTGTAACAGAGTTTAAAATTTGTTAGCATTGATATATCGATCTTTAATGAAAAAAGTCACTATAAATAGCCACTATAAATAGAAAGTAACAAATATCTGTGATTACGCATACATCGATTACTCTATGGGTTAAAAACCAGCTTAAAAAGCATTATCATAAACTATTGCAATTTTATTTTCTTTAACACAGTGATGAGATTTTGGTGATTGAAATAAGGCCAAACACAATAAAATAACGATGAAAAAGATTCGATCCAAATGCCACTTGCACATTACGCGACACAGTTTAAGGGACAGTTACGCAAGAAAAAGACACTATTTGAATAATATTTGCATGTAGGGAGGCACGATTTTCTTGAGACTGCTAGAAAAAAAGTCACTCGACTTCTCTTTTGTATTTATTAGTAATACATTAGCATTAGTATTAAGACTGCATTAAAAATGTGTTTTTATCATTATTATTTCTTATGTCACTAATGACCTGTTTTTTTTTGTGTCTAAGATGTAAATAAAAGAAACTGAGCTCTAAAATAAGTATCAAAGAAGTAAATATACATGTAATTGTATCGTGTTTGGTCTCACTTTTATCAACACTCTCACCTATATGTTAATAACCAGTTTACCTAAAAAAAGTTAAATTAAAATGGTTATATTTTTGTGTTAGCTATTGTCAAAACGTGATCTTTTTGCAAAGGAGTCCCACTGAGTACCGCATTGTGTTAACATGTTATTTAGCGTAGGCATAGGAGCAGCGCCAATGTCATTTAGAAAGGTATTTTTGGGTAATTCTTATGGGCACTTTACTGTAATTCCTCATTTCTTTCATGGTAATAGGGATGTTTATTCAAAGTGAATAAGTACCAGTGCGTGTGGTATTGTAGGATAATATAATACTTTAAGACTGCTGAGATTTGCAAAATGTGTACTTTGCACGTATAAGTTTGTAAATGTTTGCAATATTCCTCTAATAAGTGTCTATGTCGTTTTGCGAGAATTCTGTTAAATGTATCTTTCAGATCAGTGTCTGTATGCTGGATAAGTATTTCTTTCATTCTGCTTAGCAGAATGTAAAATTGACCTAAGAGTCGCATGGCTTGGACAAAATTTTTAACAGTTACGAGATAGGAGACAGTTTTCCAAGCCTTTGTATTCTGTAGAACATAAAAGTCAATGCACAAAGGGGTCTCTGGACAAAATAGACAAGTCAAAGATAAGATGGACAAATGCAACATGTAAAAACTGGTCTAAAAATATAATTATAACTACAGTTTCTGTCAAATGTATTATAAATTTGTACGCTAAGGTGAATAATCGTGAATTTCACATTAGAATCATAAGTGTGTCAACATATTTTTCAGTTTGATGTTTGTATTTTCTTATTTTGATTTGCCTTGACAGAAAAAGTAAACTGTTTCAGTACACCCAAACCAAAATTTTATATCAATACTTAAATTCGATATATGCAGATATTTGAGAAAAAGTAAATGTATCAATACATTCTAACTTATTTTATGTAGTATGAAGATCCTGGACAATGTATGTGTATTATATCAGATTATATTAAATATACAAAATATTACCGTACCTCCAAATCACTGTTCAGATCTGGTTTTACTATATTGTATTCGGTCTCACAAATTAAGCAACTACGTATTCCTTTACAGCCACATGGCCTAACAGTTTCCATTTTCGTATTTTCAATACAACACGACTATATTCTTATTGAAAATACAATTTTAAACTGGAGACCATGCGTAAACAACGATGTATGCGTTAGAGGTTACAAATACGAAGCATTGTCAGAAGAAAGGTATAAAGTAAACCTAACACTTTATGGGACTCTATGTCCAGTGCTCTGAAATACCGGTCGTGTAAAAAATCAAATGTCGTTACACACTAAATCACACTAAATCATTCATTTATGCACAAGGACTCATTATATTGTTCCACGACCCCTGAAGGGGGACAAGGAGAAGCTGGAAAATGACTGTGGTGGTGCCAAGCGGCAAGGACCGGCAGGACCTGGTTTATCGACCCACGATTGACATGCGCGCGATTTATGAACTGCGCAGAAACTTATAATAATGTACGATGTAAAACATATTGATACATTCTTGTATTGTTCATAGAAACTAGCAAATATAATATTGCGGAATCTAATATATGTTATTGTATAAGGAGATGGAAAAGGAAAGTATTAACTTTAAAAATTTATTTCGAGAAGGAACGGGTAAAAAGAACAAAGAAGTGTAGAAAAAGATAGAATCAAATCTAAGAAATAAAAAATGATCTCATTTTTAATGTATATAACACCATAAAAGAAGTAAAAGTATAAATGTACTTTTTGTAAATTGATTGAATAAATACAAAAAGAGAAATATTATCAGGGTTTACAAAAAACAAGTAAGTAAAAAAATTATAAAAGTATATGTGGCTATACCATCTATATCTCATTCACATTACCATCTATTCGAACACACCGGAGATCATCGTTAGCCTGTACCAACGTAACAGTATCAGCAGAAAAACAGAGCGTGAAACAGCAGCCATGAAAGTACTCAAACGGTTCAGATTGAGCGTATGTTTTACGCGAAAGCGTTTCAAGGAAAGGCGCAATATTTTCTAATGATTTTTTATTTTAAATATTCTCTGTACAATTACGCATAATCTTAGATGGTAACATATCTTACAATTTGGCTCTTAGAACTTTACAAGAAATAAATTTGCAAGTTTTTACAGAAGAAATTTTTATTTTATAATTTTCTTAAGAACTGTTTTTAGTTTTCGTGGTCACAAATTCGAGAGAAACGTATAATAATTGTGATATTCGGATTCAAAAAAATGCTGCGAAGGTGTGCTCAACGCCCAAATTAGAAAAAAAGCTTAAATAATATAATGAAATTAATTATCTTTAAATTAAATAAAAAAGCTTAAATAATATTTTTGATAATATTTAAGGCGATTTTTAAAAAAGTGGCTTTTGAGCATACCTTCCATCACGTACAAAGCATCTTCAAAAAAAAATTCATAATGAATTATTGCGTTTTTGCTTCAGAAAAGCAAATTAAAGAATTTGCTAAGTTGGTTCGTCTGTATCTCCAATCCTTGTCCCACACGCTCTTGTCGCATCGATTCGTCTCTTTCTCTCCGAAGTTCCTCAATTTTTTCACAAAAGACCCTCAAAAGCAGCGAGACAAATCAGAGGTACCACCAAACTCACTCTTGCAAAAGCTTAAGGCGTTGATACCCATTCGGGCCAATTCTGTATCTGTGTAAAAAGTTGATAACCTGGACTTGCCGAACTTCCAACTTGACGTGCACCAACCACTCGAACATTATTTCGGAGGATACCCATGGATTTTCCACACAGAATCAATTGATGCGCAGCGTTCAACATATTTTCGCTGGCCTTTTTATCTGTAGAAGAAAGATCAATTTTAGAACAATTGCACTAATTGATTACGGTAATTAATTTGACACTAACTGATTATTACACAATGCATCAATTTTGCATTAATGACTCTTATAATATATGCATTCTATTCATTGCATAATATTTTCCCATCTTCTTGACCTGGCAATGAGTTATTTTATGTTGTATAATCTTGTATTTGCACGTTTTTATGAATAATGCAATTAAATATGTTAATGTGTATTGTAACAACCATAATTATATACTTTTGCGCAGTTTGTAAATATCGTGCGTGTCGATCATAGTCTATAAATCTGGTCCAATTCGTACCTATATAATTACTAAGAAAATATAACATACAAACAGTATAACTTGTATAGCAATGCATTTTGTTTGTTATAATTTAATATTCATAAGGCACACTATAATGATTTCCAAAATATAAATGGTTACATATCTTAAGATATTCTTTCTTGAAACACACGAACCAAAAATTTAGTGACAATTGTCCAGAAATTATTATAGTAACAAATGTATTAGGAAGACAGAGATTATATACATTTGCATATTAATAAGCCAATCTGTACTTTGTAACTTATTCTGCACAAATTTACCAGTTTTGTTTGTGGTTAAATCTCAAAAATACTGGTCTTGACCTCAATATCTTTATCTGTAAAATGCGCGTGTTTTCTGATTACACCAGCTTCTAAGAATCATGTATATCATACTGTATAAACACAAATACAAGGTGATTATTTAAGACCAAAATAATATATCGCTTTTTTTCAGTTTTTTAACGGTGTATCAAGCACAAGCTTTAATTAATCTTAAGTAAGAACTTAAATTTTGATATTGTTGTTTTATAAAGCAGTGCAGATAAATAATTAATTTTATATCCTGTTTATTTAATGTCTCCTGTATAAAAGTTATTGCGTAATTAACGGTACTGTTTTGAAGAAATGAATTAATTATCAGTTTCCATGAAAAGACTAACGTTAGTATATATGTTCGTATTGTCATAAATAAAATTTAGTAATTACTACTATTATTTCCTACTTATCCTATTTCCTAGTACTTGTATATATTATTACATACAATGATAACTTAAAATTACATTTTGGATAAATAGTATAGATTCTACATTGCTCTAATTTTCTTAATGTATATCTTCATTCTCATATATTAGGCAACGGAATATTTTTATGCAGAACTCAAAAGTTCAGATTAATATAGTTTTTCGGAAATATTCCACATGATATTCTAAAAACGCATATAAAAGCACACGTATCAATTAGTACATGTACTGCTAAAGGAAGTACCACGTGTATCTATTTATATCATTTCTTTGCGCACTTATTATACTTTACTTACATGGTACATAAAAACCTACATTGTGTTTACATGAGCCATTGTGTAAAAGTGAAATGTAGAAAAAACTTCAGAAGCCTATCCAAAACCAGAATATAGTTTGTAAAATAATTTATTTTGTCTCAAATCACGGTAAGTATGAAAGATATATTTATAATGCAATTGTTAAAATTGATGAACATAAAATTTTGTTTTGGTTTACTACATAATTTATGATATTTATGTTATTATAATAGATCTATAAGTTCTTCACATTCTAAAAATCCAAAAGAAATAATAATTCTTGAAAATTTTAATCATTCTTTTATCATTTTTCAGTTCACATTTATAAAGCGTTGTGTGACTACAATACTGTGAAAGGTAAGACAGAGTTAACAGAAAGTAAATTTCACGAAAAAAATAAATGACTTTACATTAAAAAAATGGATTTTTTAGCCATGTTTCCACGTATATAATTATTTATAGTTGTCATGCCTAGAAATAAAACTAAAATAATCTAATATTTGTATAATATGATTCTTTAATAACAAGAACATATTGGGAACTCGATTTTTTTTCAACTTTGCAGGTTTGTAGAGGACCTTGGTATAAACACTGACAAAGAAGCAGTAAAAAAAACTCGGCATTTTCACATTACACCACATATCTTACAAACTGTAATATATAAAAAAAATTATTTGAATCAAACATTTCATGGCTTTGCATTTTTGTGTAATCTGCGCAGAGCATTTTTTAATAGCTTGCTGTTAAATAAAAAAATTATTTAAGCATTATATTATTAAAAGTGCTCCACACGGATTGCAAGAATATCAAAAACCACTTATTATTATCTGAATCGTTTTTTTTATATTATAATTTCCATGTTATGCAATAAACTAGGAAAACGCAGTTTTCTTTAAAGCATATTTTCACTACGAATAACCACAAAGTAGCGGGAACGGATAATTATCTGATGCTCATGTCAAAGTTCTCTATAGATTTGCAAAGTTTTAAAAATAATCAGAGTGTTTAGATCGCCGATATTCCCTTGTCAGTGCTCATATATCATTATCTCCGCACAAAATATTGACGTTAGATTTGATAATGTTTTACATTTAGAACTGTTGCAAGGACAACTTCATGTCCAAAGTCTGTATATTAATAACTATGGAGATAAAACAAAAATGAATACCACGGCCTTCAATTTTTATAATAGAGTACTATTTATTTTGAATAAATTGTTGCACTATTGTAAGTACGATTTTAGTAAAATTCTATAAAAAATATGAAGAACAAGTGTAAATGCTTGAAAATAACTAAATATTCCCAAACAAACCTGCAGAACTACGTACCTTGAAAATTTCCAATGAATGCTATTCCGACTGCTTTTTTATTATATCCATACGTGTGGGCACCTTCTCGTGTCCAGCCACATCCTTCATACACCCTTCCATCACCGCCTATTATAAACCTTTTCCAGAGAAGTAAAATTTATTATTTTCATCAAGATGCTCTCTGCGTCTTTACGGTAAAAATAATGGTCAAAAGTCATAATTATATGTGAAATTATGTCACACATGGATCTATGTTAGCATGTTTAACATAATTTTGTTACACTGCACTTTCATATAGCTTTTCTTGCACATAACACAGGACTTTAAAAACACAATTTTGATCAAACATAGCATGACAATTGCGATGTTTCTGTACTCCGATACTCTTATAACACGAGTTTGAAATAGTATCAATTTTTCCATTATACTGATTGTATTGATAATATGCATATACAATAAATTCTCTTTATATATATAAACCTATGGCGTTCCAAGCACATCATTTTGATATAACAAAATGCGGATTAGCTGTTTTATAGGACAGTTGAATATACACTATTTCTACCTTGAAGCAGATAAAAAAAATGATATCTTTGTCCACAATCTTTAGAAAACAAAGTTGAATCCCACGGTACTTTAGCTAATATGGTGATAATATTCGACGATTTACTCCAACACAATTATCATGAAAAAATGACATTATATAGATATATTTAATGTATTCTATGTAATTTAATGATACTTTTAGATAGAATAATTCCCAAAAACACGATGTCAGAGTATATGTGACGAGAAGCACCCAAGTAATATAACACATTTCGAGGGAACGACTTTTATATACATCTTGCTGACACTGCCTTAATGATATTATTATTTAAAACTTGCTCTAAAATATTATAGGATATAAATAACCTATCGTGAGAATTTTGTTGCGACAAATACAATCTTAGAGGTGGGCAACCGGTTTGTCCGCAATAAGAATATATATACAAAGCGCATAGGAATTTTGAGCGTCTGCGCCCTCGAATGTATGAATGTGTGTCTGTCTCTATGTGGGAAAATGCGTGACTAGGGCACTGTGATACGACAGTTGACTTTTAGCTGCCGTAGAAGAATATACATTTTGTTTTGAAAATTATACCCTACATTAATTCTCTACCGCTACTACATTTCTATAATACACAATTATACATGTATATATTTGTGTATATATAGGTAGTAGTATGCACAACCATGAAATAAGGTGACTTGCATAATGAGTTACAAATTGTTTCTTTTTCAGAAATGATTGCAGATATCGACTTGATTTGTCTTCACTTCCTTTGTCTTCCATGAAATGGCACAGAGAGGCTAATCACTTGTAGCGCAAAAAACTTATTCAGGGGGATACAAAGGTGAGAAGCATGGCGGGACTAAAAATGTTGGTTTCAGTGAAATCGAGTATTGATAGTTTGTCATCCGAATATTTTTCCTCGGCTAAATGAAATTTGTTTGAATAGCTTGTCTTTCTGCACAGTTAATGAGTAATAATAGCTCCGTGAATGTTAATAAGTTTACGAAGCAGTGTTAGTAAAGTGCAATAAACATTTTAACTCCAACTACATTATCTTGGATACTTGTGACAATTTTGCTGCAAAACATAATCATGTGATTGTTATTTAGCACCTTTTGTGATATTATGATTACATTATTTCTTGCTTCCTTGCATTCCCTCCACAAAAAAAAATTACATTTTACTATTACCTTGACTACTTTACTCAATAAAAATATAATGCTTAATTCAAAAGAATAATCGTATCAGCATCTGCAATAATTTCTAAAAAATACATCTCATAATACTATATTTTTATACACAACAGACGGTGATAATTGAAGTACTCACGAATAACCAATGTCGTGCCAACCAAGGGTATCCATGTGATAGGAACGTATACTTTCCACCCTGGAGGCGCACTGCGATTGCGTATTGCACTCTGGGGTAACAGTGTGGTGTATAACGACATAAGGTATGGGTACTATCAGGTAATTAATATCGGTAGCCGATGCTCCTCCCCACTGATTTCTGGTCACCACTTCTGGACAAGCTACATTCTCATCTATAAAAACAAGTAGTACACGATCAGGCCTCATATGGATTTTGAGCCACCAAATATGATCCTTTATATATTCACAAGTTTATTCACCAGCAACAGAAGCATGCAGTACTAAAAGGAAAGCTAGAATCTTTATTACGGCCATCACTCTTGAAGAATCTCTTCCTTCCTGACTCGACGTCGTTTGAGATTCTTCTACTGCAAAAGCCAAAGAAACGAGATATAAACTTCTCGATGCTTTAATAATAGGCAGTGACCCATAACCGGGAGATAGCACGAGTCGTAAGATACCCAGAGATACTTGTGTAGTACACTTTTAGAATTGACTCCTAAATTCATTCAACCAGAAACTCGCTGTTTAAGATGAATTTATAGTACTAGATGTGCTGTATCATCTAATATGGATGAATTTATATTTTTTATTTTTTTGATTCGGTAAATTGATTCTTAATATAGGCTGTCATTTAAAGTAGATTTCTTGTCTTCGAATGTACTGTTCTGGACCGAAAGATTGGTAAGGGACGAGAGAAAAGGCTAAACTTTCTGCATACTGCATCTTATTCTCACCATAGACTCTTTCATTCGTCACATTTCGACTAAATACATGCACAAAACAGTAAAATTCTCGTATTTATGACAAAATTATCCCGAGAAGTAAGAGAAATTAGTAAGAATTACGTCAATCATTTGACGCTTATCGCATTATCCATTTTATCTCACTCCATCTCAATACATTTTATTAGCTCTGCTTTTCGCAGAACCCATTAGTATCAATGTGTGACAGTTTTCGTAAGTAACCAGTCAAATCGAAAGACTAATACGAGCTGGAAAAAAAAGACACGGAACACGGCTTCCTGTCCATTATTCCTAACTTTTTCTATGTAATTTATACACGCTGAATCAATGAATCGTTCCGTGACCCTCTCTGCAGTAACGATCGACTGATCTTGATTTCTGCATCCTATGATCAGAGTCATTATAATACACGTTGACATATTTAATTGTATTATTCAAAGAAACGTGCGAACACAACATTATAGAACCTAATATAACTTCTTGCCCATATAAAAAGGTGAGAAAAGAATGGAATATCATTTAAAATTTAAAAGATGTTCTTTAAGAAGAAATTGTTGCGTTAGAATTATTACGTATAACAATTTCTTAACATGTATTGCTTAATCGATTTTTTCGATATAAAATAAATTGTGGTTCTGTCAAGAACCGTGTCATAGTTTTGAAAAGAATCATTTCACAGGCCTGAAAAAAAATGCATTATAGCTCTAAAAAGAACCGGTTGATTATGAGTCCACTGTCCGTGTCGCGCAACTAACTGATTTAATACTTCATGGTAGATTTTATTAGTGTCGAGCTTTTATTCGAAATTTATAATATTGTAAGTACTGAGAATTTGACATAGTTTTTTTTCAAAACCACAATCTATTTTACACTGGGAAAAACGGTCAAGGAATTACTGTTACGAAATTGTTATACGAAAAATCTCTGATGCAAACATTTCTTCATAAAGACCACCTTTTCAATTTTTAAATGTAATCCATTTTTTCCATCGCCATATACTAGTACGGGGAATAAGTTATATCATGTTTTATAAAGTTGTATTTCACATTTCTATGAATAATACAATTAAATATATCAATGCGTACTATAACTGTTGTAATTATAAATTTCTGTGCGGTTTGTAAATCGAACGCGTATCTTGAGATCCTTACGGTCTTGTTCTATATTCTCCCTGCCCCACAATGAGGAGGCCAACCCAAATGAATAGTTCCGAGTATATATTAGATTTATTTTATACGGTGGCTGCGATGGTGGCCTGTGATGATGAGTTGTTCTGTGGTATTGTTCTTACCGACGATGAGTAAAGTCGATAACTACCAAGGCGCACTGTTTAAATTAATTTAAAAAAAAATAAATCTCTTGTCTATAAATATAAGTTCTATAATCATAAACAAAAGAAGAACCACTCCGTTGGATTCGCCCATCCCCGGTTCGAATCTCGCTCATCACATTTGGTTTATCCTTGATAAACGGCTACTTACACGCCGAATCAATAATTTGTTTCGCGATCCCTGAAGGGGGGCAAGGAGAAGCTGGAATGCGACCATGGCGGTTGGGGTCAATTGGTCCAGATTTATAGACTGTGTAATCGACACGCGCACTGTTTACAAACTGCACAGAAATGTATAATTATGGTTGTTACCATACACATTGACCTATTTAATTCTTTTATTCATAGAAATATGGAAATACAACATTATACAGCCTAATATAACTTATCGCTAATCTAAGAAGGCGAGAAAAGAACGAAATATCTTTTAAAATTGGAAAGATGTCCTTCAAGAAGGAACTTTTGCATCGGTATTATTACAGATAACGATTTGGTAACATTTATCGATTAAAGGGATTAAATCAAGGAGTTGTGCGAGGACTGATTATTAATTGTTTATTTTCAAAGCTATAATGCACTTTTTCAGAATTGTAAAATCGTTCTTTTCAGGGTAATGACACGGTTCTTGACTGAATTACAAGTTATTTTACATTGGAACAATTGGTTGAGCAATTAATGTTACGAAATCGTTATATGTAATGATTCTGATGTTTCTTCTTAAAGGACATTTTTTCTATTTAAAAAGGTAATTCGTTCTTTTCTCACCTTCTTGGACTAGCAATAAGTTATATTAGGCTCTGTTATATTGTATTTGCACGTTTCTATAAATAATACAATTAAATATGCTAATGTGTATTGTAACAACGATAATTGTACATTTGTGCGGAGTTTGTAAATAGCGCGCATATCGAGCGTAGAGTCGGTAAACCAGGTCCAGCCGGACCCTGCCACTTGGCACATCCACGATCGCATTTCAGCTTCTCCTTACCCCCCTTCAGGGGTCCAGGAACAAATTATTGATTTGGTGTGTACCATACATATCTGCAGTCCACCAATGGCGGTAAGTCGCGAGGGGAATTTTCCTCCCAGACACCGCGAATATCTAACGCGCATGCGTTACCCCTATTCCGCTTTTCGGCATCAAGTGAAGGAGCAAAGGATCGATCCATAGATCGGTAGTCGTTTTCGGTACTGAGTTAAATCGGCATTCGTTTTTGTTAGTGAGTCAAATCAGTATTCGTTTTTCAGTGGTGAATTAAATCGGCAGCGTTTAACAGAGCTCTTGTTCGGTCCCAAAGACCGAACGAACTCGAACAAACAAAGACACGGAAAAACGACAAATACCAGCCGATTGCTTTACGACCTTAGGGGTAAATTTTCACCGGACCTCTGCTTAATT
>JBCFXI010001301.1:19712-62150 GCA_038496175.1 Ampulex compressa | reverse complement strand
TCTGACTGTTCCATTACCGTTATTTACGTCATGAATAAGGAGCGCACAGCTCTACAAAAAAATTTACTTACCACGGAATGTACATTACGTATTGGCGAATAAATGCATATTTGTCAAGCTTTTGCGAAATAAGTGAAATATCTGCGAAATGTAAGTACTCACCGATCTGAATTGGATTCTGTAATATGTGGCGTATTTCAACAAGCATTAATAAGAATAGAGTGATTCGTGAGAAGCACGAAATTCACAGCGTAATGTGGCGTTATAACTCGGAGATAAGGATTGCATTATTGCAACTAAATCCATAGCCTGTTTAAGGATCCAAAGAATTTTTAAATTGGTCATACAATATCATTTGCGGCGGTCAGACATTTGTATGGTGTTATCAATGCGAGATCGAAATGGCGATTGTGATTTCAATACCAAAAATTTATGTTGATAAATGATTATTTTTAGTGCATTTTGGACACATGAATAATAAAACACTAAGTGCTTTACTTGATCGACCAGCGATACTTTCATCTTCATTCATTTTTATTTCAATTTTCATGCGTACAATATAATTGCCAGAAGTTATGTCGATATATGTTATACGATGGAAACTAACACAGTGAGGTATGATATTGCCGTACTGAGTATCTGAAATAGGAGGCTTTATTATTTTTACAAAGTACCTACGATGCTTTCGAAACACGTATTTGTTTCTGTGATATACTACCGAGGAATAACTCTGTAACGACAATGTAATTATACCCCCTGCGGTAAACCTATATTCTTTCATAGACCGCACCATTATAAATAACAGAATTTTTTTAATGGACGGGGGAGCTGTATACCATCGCGTGTTATACCTAAGGATAAAATTAGCTCGGTATAATTATTTCACGTAACTATAAAAAACAGGGTTTAAGTATTTCTCAGATGTAAATAATGCATTGGCAAAAATAATTTTCTTTTTATACAAAGGATATTTAAGTCTTTCGTAATTTTTCGATTAATTTTTATTGACTTTGAAATTATTGTCGTCAAAACATGTCAGGTGACTGCGGTCGGATACTCACGCAGATATAAAGATTTCACTGCCGTGGTCTGTTAGTACTTGTCCAACATAATGGTATAAAAATCCACAAGCGACATGCAAAAAAAGAAAGGACACGTTTAATACCATCTTACCCAGCTTATTGGAATTAAAGCCTGTCTGGCAGATCTGGCGATTAATGGATTATATCAATATATTATATCAATGGATATCCAGTTGAGTTTGAAGAAAAAGTTCGCTAACGAATAGCGCGATGTTACTTACACCAAATAAATTAACAGTTATCGAAATGAGGGCCATGTTATTCAAAATAAAGTAGCTGGAGGAGAATACAGTTCGAGTATTTTCCAAGAACCTTTGAGTGCAGAAAAGTTAATTATACGATTCGTAGGTATACCAGATGTGTACTAATGTCACATAATATATATTCATGAACATGCAATATATGCATTATTGGACGTTAATGTCATAAATATGGCGGTGGAATTAAATGTATTAGAAGTATATGATTTAATTTGTCGACAACGTGCGATGTATTGAATGGATGAAATACCGACTCGAAAGCCATATTATGGGCTTTAATTCCGTGATGTAAGTTTGCTCGCAGTTTAACGTATACTGCGTGCATCGGGAATTTTCCGGCATGCCCGTCGATGGCGCATTCCACACGATAACTGTAAAAGTATAATTTCGGCAATGAAAATTTAAGATTTGCTGGCTGAGTCAAGGAGTAACCAACGATAAGTGTCTGTGCACATCTTGTACTACCTTTTATTAGATATGTACGTGTATACTTATATAATGAAATCTTAACTCTTAGAGGCAAGTACTGTTTTTTTTTTTAGTATTTTCTCATTTTTATATCGAATATTTTTTGTTCACCTGGCGATTTTAAAAAGTGCGCAAGTGTGCTGTATGCATATTATGAAAACAGACTGATAAGCGAAACATCCGCCTAATCCTATGATGGTGACCCATATTGCGTGAAACACGATAAGCAAAAAGTACTTTTGTTGATCGATAAAGTACTCCACCGAGATGTAAATCTCGCGTTTCCGAGGTTCCTTTAACGGAAGAAGGATGTCGAGAAATACTGGAGCGGTTATTGTGGCAACGAAAATGGTCAGCATTATGAGAGAGGTCGCTGAAACGATCCACAGGTTCCATGTGTTATGACATAGTTCGTTAAATACGGTCAATACATCACGACAATGTGAAAGAAACTCGTGTACACGGTTACTGTGATTATTCATTGTGGCTACTACTTATATTGTATCAGCATACGTGATTTGCGTGTCACTATAATTATCCACTTTGTGCGATTAAACTTTACCGGTACGTGTTTTCGTGGAGTTCTAAGTCCACGACATATTACACAATTATCGTTGGTCCTTACTTATGAAAATACTGAATAATTTTTTAATAGAATTATATTTCGATATTATCTCGAGTTCCCTCGCATCTGTAAATATACTCCAATCGTACTGAATACGTTCAAAAATTGTGTTTACCTATGACGGTAAAATTCTTTGGTATCTTTGTTTTCGAATGAAATAAGTTTGTTCGCAATAAACGATACTGGAATCTTTGTAATTTGGACTTACTTTTTTCGAGATCCAGATAAAGACACAGTACATTAAGAAATAGGTCGTAGTGGGAAAAAGTATGGCGAGATTCAATATAAAGTCGTTCATCGATTGTGGAAGCGTAACAAAGGCCATTATCTGAAAATAGCAATTTGAAGAGAGAACTGGGCACGACTAATTCGCCACCAACATTGATGGATTAAGTAACATATTTAAAAAAATTGATATCGCGAATCAAGCAAAGAGGTTTTGATTTCAATGTATAATAATTAAATACTTCCAGCTGTCTGATCGAAACAAAGTAAGAAGAGAAAGACCCCTTAGTACCTGAGCACCTATGCCCGCCAGTAGAACGACGATGCACGTTATTCTCTGAACCACTTTCAAAACTGTCTTTTCGGACATCCAGAGGCCAGTAAATGATAACAGGGCACAAATTCTGTCGTCGTAATACCGCTTGGGTATCTCCATTCTGAATGAAAGTCGAAGCGAACCTAACCACGAGCGAACAGTGTCACCTACGAGGTCTTGCTTGAAATTTAGATGTCCCTCGAATATACTCGTATTGTTTACCTTATAATTTAAAGAGCAGCTTGTTTATCTCTAGAGAAAGAAATATCGATCGATAAACGCAACTCCAGTTTTACCGTGAGAAAAGACGAGCTGCGGTGACAATTACTTAAATGGAGGGGTATTTGAAATTCTGTTTTTTTTTCATCTAGAATTTTTTTGAAATCAAGCATGCGCAATGGGCGCTATTAGGTTCCACCTTTGTCAGTCTTCTCTCGACCACCGCGCAAAGCGTTAGAATAATTTAAGGGTTAGATAGTGTCAACGGTTACTACATTTCGTCAAGGACACTTCAGGATAAGTAGAATTGCACATATAATTAAAAGCGCAGGAATAGATTAAAACACGCTGATTAGAGGACATTAAATTATTCATTAAATATGTATTTGAATCATATTCTTCATATTAAATATGTACACTAGCAACGCCCAAAGTGTGTGTTTAAAAACATGTGCGTATTTAATAGGAATACTCTAGATTAACATGAACAACCAGTGACACTTTAGGACGTTCGCTTCCATAAAAGTCTGCTCAATGCATTGGATTTTCTTTCTTTATATAGTGGAATATGTCACCGTGAAGTATGACACTGACGTGCTTACGAGCTACAAGTAAAACTGTGTTATTTCTGTAGGTCAAATACAGTTCTGAATGCAAATTCTTGCTATAAATCTACTACCGTGGAAAAACCCTTTAGCGATAATGTAACTAAGCCTCCGGCTGCAAGTGTGTAATCCTTTACAGAACTCAGCAGTACAAGCAATATTATTTTCTGGGTAGATGGAGGAATCGCGTACCATTGCGAATCGCAACTGAAAGGGAATAGCCTAGTTCCATTATTTCACGTAGCTAAATCATACATAATTCAGACCTTGATCTTACAATGTGTCCTTTTCATTTTGCAAAAAACTAGTTTCAACCCCTTTTAATAGTAGAATTAGTAAGTTTTTCTTAAGACTGGCGTTGATAATAGATGTACATTTACTCGAACACTTTCGTATACTCACACGGACGCAAAGACACCTCTGCCGTGATCAGTTAGCATCTCTCCGGCATAGCTAATCAAAAAAACGCACATGAAGTTCCCAATAATCAGAGATAGACTTAACACAATTTTCCCTATTTCCCGCATGAGAAGAATTGCTTGGCAGAACTGAGGAATAAAGAGAAACGTTAGCTTGCGAATGTGCATAGCAGATCTTCACTGATATATTTAACCATACTGCTTACTTCAAACATGCTGACCGCTAGAGAGACTGTTACGATGCTAATTAGGATCAAGTAGGTAGAGGAAAAGGTAGTTTGCAGGTATTTCCTGAACCTTTAAGTATGTGACATTATATAACACGTGTTTATGATAATGCTGGTTGTGAATTTAAAGCGTAAGCAAAAACTGCGAAAAATATAGCGACTATGTGTGAGGTACTTGAAAGATTGAATACCGACTGGATAGCTTTAACGTGAATCCTGATTCCATGATATATTTCGGCTGGTACTTGGACGGTTTCTCGATTCATCGGTGTGCGTGCCTTCTCTTCGATTGCATGTTGTATATGATAACTATGAAAGTATCAGACGTTTTACAAATATTTTAATTGGGCCAATTAGCTTTAAACTAATAAATATAGATATCAAGTGGTAAATGTCGATGTTACAAGTTTTGGCTTCGCGTATCCTGTAAGCCTTAACATGGTATAAGAATGTTTTGAAAACAATGGTCTGATAATCTGTTCTTATGTTTGCGTGTAATATTTACCTGGCAATTTTCAGCAGTGCGCAGCTGTGCTGTACGGTTATTATAAACACTGATTGGCAAATAAAGATTGCCAATATCCCGACGATTACCACACACGCGAAATGAAACACTATGAGCAAAAAGTACTTGTGTGGATCTACAAAGTACTCTAACAAGATGTAAGTCCTGCGCGGCCGTGGTTCTTTTAAGGGGACGAAGATATCGAGAATCAACGGAGCGATTAGTATCATACACATTATACAGCTCATCATGAAGTAGTAGTCTGAAATAGCTTAAGTGTTGTACAAACATACACATATACATATATATCTCATATATCAGGAAAGTAGCAATATTTTAAGAAAAATATGTCTCTCAACAAAATAGACGTATGACATGTTTTACATCATAATGTTAAATTTTTATAGTTGCTTGGTATACGTGCTACTTTCGAACGTCTACGGGAACAGATAAGGTTATTATTATTGTTTCTTACATATGAAAATACTGAAATACTTTTTAATGGAAATATACGCAGCTATTATCTCTAACTCCTTCGTGTCCGTCAATGTGCTCCAATCGCACTGAATGCGTTCAAACATATTCTTCAGCTAAGGTAGTGAAATCGCCTTTGATGCTTTCGTTCATTATGGCAGTAAGTAATCCATGAACACGAATAGAAGCTTTGTAAATCAAACGGGGTCAGACTTACCTCGTTTAGTAGGAAGATGGTAGCACAATATGCTATAAGATAGATTATGGTGGGAAAGATCGTAGCGAGACTCGTTAGGCAGCGATTCATGGAAAATGGAAGCGACACGCATGCCTTTAACTGAAAAACAGCAGTGATCTTTAAAAAAATTTTCGCGTATCTGTTGACTATAAAATATTGTACGCGGCCTGGAGTGCATATGGTAGACACACTGACACTTCAATCTTTGAATAGCAAGGACAAAGAGTCCTAAAGAAATTTTGAAATCGAATAATTGATTTAAACAATGTAATGCATGGAGGAATTTTCAATACTTGCGCAATTATAGAAAGCAATATAAGAAGGACGATAGCTATTCTCTGAATCTTCGTCACAATTGTGTTCTGATTGAGTCCAAGGCCAGTGAATGACAGGAGAGTACGAATAGTATTATCATAGTACAGCTGGTATGCCTCCATCACGAATGATAGTTGAAGAACATCTACACGCAAATGTACTGTGACACCCTCGAAGTTTCACATAGTTAAATATTAAACTTCCCTCGAATATTACTCGAGTTTTTTACTCTATAATTTTACATGGGCGCTATTTATGGCATTTGTTTCACCATCGTGAGAGAAAGCCATCTGTGATAAAAATTATCCAAATAGGGAGCTATATAAATTTCGAAATATTCCTAGCCGTGTTTCATGTCCTTGATTTTGTCTGTCGTGGAAAACGAGAAGGAACATTCGCTTTATCGATAATGCACCTCTCAGCTTAATGTCGAGAAATTTCCGTACGAACAACCTCGTGTGGCACCAGTGGTGGGGGCTTAAAAATATCCACCACGCTGCAGTTCGCCATGTTATGCCCTGAGAAGCTAAACAGGTGCGCTGGATAACGGACAAATTGCACGCCGGCGAGAAATATAGATCCTGATATTTTTGCCATTCACCCTTTTCCTGAAACTTTCGTTAAGCTCGCGCCTGCGCGCGAACGTTGATGCACGTGCGCCCGTCATTCATACTTCGACCTTTGCACGTGTCGGTAGTATCTAGTGCAGTGAAAGTTCGTAACGATCATGAATTAAATTACTTTCGAAAGACATGGAAGGGTGTATATATAAAAATTGAAACTACTTTAAATTGATTAAATAATCGCTGGTATATTAAACGTATATTTATAATGTAGTAAAAAACATATCTGTGAGTAAAAACAAATACACTACAGTGATTGGGATGATTGGCATTATTGATTGCAAGCTACACAGCGTCTGCGATATTTAAGCCGTGATACAGCTTGCACGCAGATGCGAGTCATGAGTCATCTTACAGGTAAAAATATATTCTACGAAATTTCATTTTCAGCTAGACAAAATATTGAATTCTTTAATCTCTGACTGTTCCATTACCGTTATTTACGTCATGAATAAGGAGCGCACAGCTCTACAAAAAAATTTACTTACCACGGAATGTACATTACGTATTGGCGAATAAATGCATATTTGTCAAACTTTTGCGAAATAAGTGAAATATCTGTGAAGTGTAAGTACTCACCGATCTGAATTGGATTCTGTAATATGTAGTGTATTTCAACAAGCATTAATAAGAATAGTGATTCGTGACAAGCACGAAATTCACAGCGTAATGTGGCATTATAACTCGGAGATAAGGATTGCATTATTACAACTAAATCCATAGCCTGTTCAAGGATCCGAAGAATTTTTAAATTGGTCATACAATATCATTTGTGGTGGTCAGACATTTGTATGGTGTTATCAATGCAAGATCGAAATGGCGACTGATTTCAATACCAAAAGTTTATGTTGATAAATGATTATTTTTCTTCAGTGCACAATACATAACAGCCTATTTGTAGTGCATTTTGGATACATGAATAATAATACAAAGTGCTTTACTTGATCGACCAGCGATACTTTCATCTTCATGCATTTTTATTTCAATTTTCATGCGTAGAATATAATTGCCAGAAGTTATGTTGATATATGTTATACGACGGAAAATAACACCGTGAAGTATGATACTGCCGTACTGAGGATCTGGAATAGAAGACTTTATTATTTTTAGAAAGTACCTGTGATGGTTTCGAAACACATATTTGTTTCTGTGATATACTACCGAGGAATAACTCTGTAACGACAATGTAATTATACCCCCTGCAGTAAACCTATATTCTTTCATAGACCGCACCATTATAAATAACAGAATTTTTTTAATGGACGGGGGAGCTGTATACCATCGCGTGTTATACCTAAGGATAAAATTAGCTCTGTATAATTATTTCACGTAACTGTACAAAACAGGGTTTATGTAATTATCAGATGTAAATAATGTATTGACGAAAATAATTTTCGTTTTATACAAAGAATGATTAAGTCCTTCATACTTTTTCGATTAATTTTCATCACTTTGAAATTATCACTATCAAATCATGTCTGGTGACTACGGTCGGATACTCACACAGATATAAAGATTTCACTGCCGTGGTCTGTTAGTACTTGTCCAACATAATGGTATAAAAATGCACAAGCAACATGCAAAAAAAGAAAGGACACGTTTATTATCATCTTACCCAGTTTATTGGAATTCAAGCCTGTCTGGCAGATCTGGCGATTAATGGAGTATATCAATATATTATATCAATGGATATCCAGTTGAGTTTGAAGAAAAAGTTCACTAACGAATAGCGCAATGTTACTTACACCAAATAGATTAACAGTTATTGAAATGAGTACCATGTTATTCAAGATAAAGTAGCTGGAGGAGAATACAGCTCGAGTGTTTTCCAAGAACCTTTGAGTGCAGAAAAGTTAATTATACGATTCGTATGTATATCAGATGTGTACTAATGTTACATAATATATATTCATGAACATGCAAAAGTTGACAACGTGCTATGTATGGAATGGATGAAATACCGACTCGAAAGCCATATTATGGGCCTTAATTCCGTGATGTAAGTTTGCTCGCAGTTTAACGTATACTGCATGCATCGGGAATTTTCCGGCATGCCCGTCGATAGCGCATTCCACACGATAACTGTAAAAGTATAATATCGGCAATGAAAAATTAAGATCTGCTGGCTGAGTCAAGGAGTAACCAACAATAAGTGTCAGTGCACATCTCTTGTACTACCCTTCATCAGATATGTACCAGTATACTTATATAATGAAATCTTAACTCTTAGAGGCAAGTATTGTTTTTTTTTTATAGTATTTTCTCATTTTTATATAGAATATTTTTTGTTCACCTGGCTATTTTAAAAAGTGCGCAAGTGTGCTGTATGCATATTATGAAAACAGACTGATAAGCGAAACATGCGCTCAATCCTGTGATGGTTATCCATACTATGAGAAACACGATAATCAAAAAGTACTTTTGTTGATCGAAAAAGCACTCCATCGAAACGTAAGTCTCGCGTTTCCGAGGTTCCTTTAACGGAAGAAGGATGTCGAGAAATACCGGAGAGATTATTGTGGCAACGAGAATGGTCAGCAGTATGAGAACAGTCACTGAAACGATCCACAGGTTCCATGTGTTATGACATAGTTCGTTAGATACGGTTAATACATCACGACAATGTGAAAGAAACTCGTATACACAGTTACTGTGATTATTTATTGTTATTACTACTTATATTGTATCAGCATACGTGATATGCGTGTCACTATAATTATTCACTTTGTGCGATTAAACTTTACCCGTATGTGTTTTCGTGAGGTTCTAAGTCTACGACATATTACACAATTATTGTTGTTCCTTACTTATGAATATACTGAATAATTTTCTAATAGAATTATATTTCGATATTATCTCGAGTTCCCTCGCATCTGTAAATGTGCTCCAATCGTACTGAATACGTTCAAAAATTGTGTTTACCTATGACGGTAAAATTCCTTTGTTTTCGAATGAAATAAGTTTGTTCGCAGGAAACGATACTGGAATCTTTGTAATTTGGACTTACTTCCTTCGAGATCCAGATAAAGACACAGTACATTAAGAAATAGGTCATAGAGGGACAAAGTATAGCGAGATTCAATATAAATTCGTTCATGGATTGTGGAAGCGTAACAAAGGCCATTATCTGAAAATAACAGCAATTTGAAGAGAGAACTGGGCACGACTAATTCGCCATTAACATTGATGGATTAAGTAACATGTAAAAAAAAATTGACATCGCGAATCAAGCAAAGAGATTTTGATTTTGATGTATAATAATTAAATACTCCCAGCTGCCTGATCCAAACAAAGAAAGAAGAGAAAGAACCCTTAGTACCTGAGCACCTATGCCTATCAGTAGAAGGACGATGCACGTTATTCTCTTAATCACTTTTAAAACTGTCTTCTCAGACATCCCATGGAGACCAGTGAATGATAGCAGGGCACAAATCCTGTTGTCGTAATACCGCTTGGGTACCTCCATTCTGAATGACAGTCGAAGTACACCTAACCACGAGTGCACAGTGTCACCTATGAGGCCTTACTTGAAAATCGGATGTCCCTCAAATATACTCGTATTATTTAGCTTATTATTTAAAGAGGAGCTTGTTTATCTCTAGGGAAAGAAGTATCGATCGATAAACGTAACTCCAGTTTTACCGTGAGAAAAGACAAGCTGCAATGACAAGTACTTAAATGGAGGGCTACGCATAATTCGTAGTTTTTTTTCATCTCTTGAATTTTCCAAGCATGCGCGATAAGTGCTAATTGCTTCCACCTTCGTCAGTCTTCCTTTCACCACCGTGCAAAGCGTTAGAATAATCTAAGATTAGGTAATGTCAATGGTTACGACATTATATCAGGGACACTTTAAGGTAACATCAAAATGAAGTAACTACTAGAGGCTTATATTTTGCCATTATTATACACAATATAAAATCATAAACAGCGGACGATAGGGTTCGTGGCTTTTACAAATATTTTAATTCTGCCGATTAACTTAAACCAACAAGTATATCTCTTTTCCTGAAACTTCCGTTGAGCTCGCGCCTGCGCACAAACGTCGATGTCACGCGCTCTCGTCATTCACGTTTCGACCGTTGCACGTGCCGGTAGTGTCTTGTGCAACGAGGTTTAACCGGTGTAGCGCGAAAAGATCTTAGAAGTGCCGCGAACATTCGTAAGAATCATGAATTAAATTATTTTCAAAAAAGATTTATTTAGAAAGAGGTCGAAGTCATAATGAGTGTCTATATAAAAATTCAAACTATACCGCGTCCACGTCTTGCCTTTTGCTTGAATTTATCAGGTACGTTAGGTTCAAGAAAGAAACGTAAAACCTGATATTAAATAAACGATAAAGGAACATAAAATTGCTTTTTCGCAAAAGCTGAAACTACTACACTGGAAAATTGATTATCTTCCATGACGTATCTAATTTGTTGTGTTCGTGACTGAAAACAGTGTAATAGCAGTGCGCGTGCGTTCATCGTCGCAAAATGGGAATTTACTTATTAATAGATCGTGAATGTTTAATGGATATAATCTGTATCCTTTATTAAGTTTGTTTTAAGCACAGGAATGTTTGACGCAAATATTCGAGTTTACTTTTATGGCCAGCAGCGCTTTGCATATTTATTTCTCACAATGACTTTGTTTTGGCTATACAAAGGAATGTGCTACCGTGAAGTATGATATTGATGTGCTTACGATCTAGAACAGAAAGTTATGTTATTCCTGACTCGCAGATAGCTTTAGGAATGGAGTTATTAGTCGCAATGCACTACCGTTGAGAAACCGTTCACCGACAATGTGATTAAACCTCCAGCAGTAATGGTACATTCCTTTATGGACCTCAGCATTATAAACAGTAGTAATTTTTGGGCAAATACTGGAACCGCATACCATTGTGTACTGTAACTGAGGGAATATCTAATCTAGATAAGTTAATCTACAGAACCGTATATAACGTGGTTTAAATAACGATTCGCATTACCCAAACTCAAAGAGTATTTTGCCAAAAAATACGTTGAAAAGCTTTCCACTTGTAGACTTAATATATTTCTGTTATAAGTGCACATTTACTCTTTTGTTTTGTATACTCACATAGACTCAAACACATGCCTGCCATGATCCGTTAGCAACTGTCCGGTATAGTTGATGGCAAAGACGCAAAGAAAGTGCCAAATAACAATACACAAATTTGCGAGCACTGTCTCCACTTTGTGCATATGCACACATGCCTGATGAAGCTGATAATCCAAAGAACGTGGCCAGTTATGCGAATAGAAAATGAAAATCTCTGATGATGGATTAGATTATAATACGTACGTTGAACATGCTGACTGTTAGAGAAGCTATCACGATGGTGTTTATCAGCAAGTAACGCATGGAAAACAGGGACTCGACGTATTCCGTGAACCTATGAATACTCATATATTAAGATTTATCATATTATGTTGGACTGTCCAGATATATAATTGCGAAATATTTCATTTCGATTAATAAAATTTTCCGCGAAATGATCCTTAAACCATGCAGCTATTTTTCTATATCGCCTACGTCAATGTATCGAATACCGACTCGGTAGCTCTATTGTGGATTTTGATGCCGTGATATATCTCGGCGCACATTTCAATGTTTCCTCGATCCATCGACATTCCGCGCACCCGTTCGTCGACAGCATGCTGAATATGATAACTGGAAAAGCATAATACGCTCGATCGAAATTTAAGTAAATCCTCGTATGGTTCTCGACTTTGTATTTTGTGCACATTTCGTAGAGGCACGTCTAGAAATAAACACTGCTCGGTTTTTTTTTTTTGATATCTACATGGAATATTTACCTGGTGATCTTTAGCATTGCGCAGCTGTGCTGTACGCATATCATAAACACCGATTGGCAGGCAAAGATCGACGTTATTCCTATGATCGTCGTCCAAATAGTGTAAAAAGCGATGGGCAAGAAGTACTTGTGCTGATCTATATGATACTCAATCGGGATGTAAAGATCGCGAGTGCGCGGTTCCTTTAGGGGAAATAAAATGTCCAGAATTATCGGGGCGATTATTATCAGAAAATAACCGCTTACGCATATCAAAGTGGTGGCTGAAACAGTCAACGCGTTTAGTGTACATCAGTAAAATGTGTTTTGCGTTAGAGTGGCTTGCACGTAGGTCTCGACAAAATGAAGTAAACTCTTGTATCGATATTGTGATTTATGAGACGTTTCATGATATTAACTTAAATCTGTATGGGCTTTCGAGAATGTCTTCGCCAGTATAATGTCACATTACGTTATTATTATTGTCAAAAAATGAAACGTCGTGATACGTTATCATAACTGTATTCTCACATATGAAGATAGAGAACAATTTTCTAATAGAACTATATCTAGCTATTATCTGCAGCTCCCTCGTTCCCTTCAATACGCTCCAATCATACTGAATCCGTTGAAACAATGTCTTCACCTATGATAGTAAAATCCTGTTTAAATTCCCGTATTTTGAGTAGAAAAACAAAAATTGCAACTCAATACGGTTTTTGCACATCAGCTTATGTCGTCAAACTTACTTCGTCCAGTAGGAAGATAAAGGTACAATACGATATAAGATAGATTGCACCGATGAAAATCATGGCAAGGGTCGAAATATAGCGATTTATGGAAAATGGAGGCGTTATGCATACGCTTAACTAAAAGGTAACAATGATATTTAGATTAATTTTCACAGACAGAGGGTTGTATATTATTCGCTTAACACTCCACGAGTCGACCACGGATATCGAGAGCCAATCCACACTTCAAATCGTAGGTAATACCAAAATGGTGATCAGCTTTTCTAAAATGAAATTTAGGAAATCCGAATGAAATGAAGTAATATCCAAAAGTCTCTAATACCTGTGTACATATGAAAAGCGACACAACCAGGATCGAAGCTAGTCTCTGAATATTTGTCAGAATCGTCCTTTGCTGAACCCAGAGACCAGTGAAGGAGAGAAGAGTGCGCATTTTGCGATCGTAGTACAGCTCGTACGCTTCCATCGCGAACGAATGCCCGAATACATCTAGAGATAAGATCCTCCTGACACCTTTGAGGCCTTAGAAAATTATTCTCCCCTCGAATATACTCGTATTATTCACCCTACAGTTTGAAATTGGCGGTGCTTATGCTATGAGAAAAAATATCGATCGTTCAATGGGGTACCGGTTTCACAATCATGAGAAAAAACCAGGTGCAGGGAAAATTGTTTAATTTGAGTAGTGTATAGAATTCGAAACATTTGTAGAATTTCTACATCTCTAGAATCCATCGCGCATGCGCAGGCGATGTAAATGACTCGCAGCTTCGTCAGTCTGCTTCTGACCGTCGTGCGAATCGTTAGAATAATTTAAGAATTGGGCAGGAGGATGTGACAGCTACTATTTTCTTTTTTCTTCATCATGAGTGCTCCAAAGTGATATACGTAAGTTAGTTTATAATATGTATACATCACTCATATACCTTAACATTTTTCTAGAATAGATAGATTAATTGATTAACATTGAGATCTTGACTTAGTTATTCAAGATCGATTAATAAATTGTCTATCTCAAGGACGTGTCATTAGAAACATTTATTGTGTTCTAGAACATGGTGATATATAACACAACTGAGCCCATTCGTAGGCCAAGCACCATTTCGATATGTTTTCTTTCTTTCGTAAGGAGAGCTCGATTGTTGCACAGGGTTCGCATTGGCTACATAGAAGAGTGCATTACCGTGAAGTACGATACCGACGTGCTTACGATCTAAAATAGAAATACTGCGTTATTCCTATTGGGTGCGATACATGTACGATTCAAATCGTTATTCCAGATCTATTACCGTGGAAAATCTCTTCACGGAGAAAGTAATCAATCCGCCGGCATTAAAGGCACATTCTTTTGTAGATCTTAGCATTATAAATAACAATATTCTCTGAACGGATGGGGGAATTGCGTACCATCCGGTGCCGTAACTAAAAACACAAACTATCCGATTCAAGTATCTCACGGAGTGAAGTAACGAATGACAGGAATACCAATATCATGGCACAGAATTTTAGTCAGCCAAGAATGACGTGCAACATGCTTCCAATAGCCGAATTAGAAAGTTTCTTTTAACAGCGTCGTTAGATTGCGCACGTTTATGTAAATAATATTCTTTACTCACACAGAGTCGAAGACGTCACTGCCATGGTCAGTCAGCAACTGTCCGGTATAGTTAAACACAAATATGCAGAGAAAGTGCCAAATAACGAGGAACAGGCTGAGCATTATATTCCCAGTTCCGTACGTATTCACAATAGCCTGATGAAGCTGACGAGTCAAGGAATGTTGTCAGTTTCATAAATGTGGGTAGCAGAAGTTTCATGTCAGAGCTTGATGATATTACGTACGTTGAACATGTTAACCGCTAGAGAAGCCGTCACAATAATATTCGCAACGAAGTAAGGGAAGGAAAGTATGGATTCCACGTATTCGATGAACCTATAAATAAAGAAATGGTTCGCGCTGTCACGTTATCTCGTTTTTCCCAGGGCGTTTAATTAGATTGCAAAAGTGCTCGTTTATTACACCCACGACTTGGAGGTATTTTAATATACCGATTATGTGAAAAGTACAAAATGCTTCGAAAATACCAACTCGATAGCTCTATTGTGAATCCTGATGCCGTAACATATTTCCGCCGACATTATGGCCTTCCCTCCAGACATTGGCTCTTCGCAGACGTACTTGTCGATCGCATGTTCGATATGGTAACTGTAATAGCATGGCACGTACAAATATCTAAATTTTCCCAATTAGTACTGTAGACAATATATTGTGCAAGCGTTGCGGAAACAAAATTTTGTCAAACTTGTCGAACAACAGTCTCGATTTTTTCTTATGACTTTTTTTCACGGGCCATTTACCTGGTGATCTTCAGCATTGCGCAACTGTGTTGTATGCATATCATAAACAGGGACTGACAAGCAAAGATCGACGCTAGCCCAATAATTGTACTCCATATTATGTGAAGCGCGATAAGCCAGAAGTATTTATGTTGATTCATAAAGTACTTCATTGAAATGTACGCTTCGCGCGGCCTAGGTTCCTCTAGGGGAAGATAAACATCGAGGATCAACGGCGTGATTAATATCAGTGCGAAAAGGCCCAGGGCCACGAGAGAGCTGACTGAAACAGTGTTTTTTTTTTTTCGAAAATACATTAAATGCCTCTATAGAAGAAAGTACACTTTGACGGCTACATCATTATTTACATAATATGTTAAACTATTGATTTTTATCGCCACAGGCATCCGAGAATTTCTACGTGTACACAGTACGTTATTATTGTTGTTTCTTACACACGAACAAAGAGAACAGTTTTCTAATCGAACTATATCTAGTTATTATTTCTAGCTCCTTCTTGTCCGTTAATACGCTCCAATCGTACTGAATGCGTTCAAACACTATCTTTACCTATGATAATAAAGTTCTTTTTGATTTCACCGTTCCGTGGCTCAGAAAATAATCGATAATAGAGAATGTAAGTTTTGTAAATCAATGTGCGTATTCGGACTTACTTTCTTCGTTGTGATGATATATGTACAGTACCCTATAAGGTAAAGTGTAGAAGGAAAGATCGTGGCGAAAGTCGCTATGTAGCGACGAATGGAAAATGGCGGCGCAAAGCACGCGTTTAACTAAAAAATAATAGCGACCATAAGAAAGACCAAGAAAAAAGATATTTATTCATGCAACACCTACTAATCGCTGTTCGATAGGAAGTATTCGAGGAGAATCGATACTATAATAATTAAATCACACATTGGAACCAATTAGTCTTGCAAAAGAAATAAATGCAGCTAAAGATCCAAATAAAAAGTGATAAACTGGCGTTTTTAATACCTGGACGTATATAAAAATCAATAGCACCAAAATCGAAACCATTCTCCGAATGTTGGTTAGAATTGTTATTCGATAGATGGAGAGACCAGCGAACGACAACATTGCGCGAGTACTACGGTCGTAGTATCTCTCGTACGTATCCATCTCGCTCTAAAGTCAAAGAATATCTGCGTGACGCCAACGACACTTCCCCTCGGAGTTATATTTCGGTCTCCATACCTCTAGGTCGCGTATCGATCATTAAGCGTGGTTAGGCTTCCACCCTCGTGAGAAAAAAACCGATTGTGAGAGGAATTACCTAAATTGATGGTTACACAAAATGTTATTATCCGGTACTTTCTGAACACTTTCGCCCTCGTATGTATTGCGCATGCGCAGAGGGGGGAAAGAACCCACTCCTTCATCATTCTTCTTCCGACCACCGAACGGAGTACTACTGCGATAGCGGGAACATTTGTCAAGTGCGAATAATCATCGCCTCCTTCCAGTGTGAGAGTCAGGGACGTCGAGAATGTCCAACGTGATAACCAAGAAAGATAATTACCGCGGAGTCTTAAGTCACTAGTGTCATGGCAGCTATGGATGTCAACCTGAGATCGCGACATCGAACTGTAAGACGAACAATCTATTTCTGCAAATAATCTAAGTGCAAAGGATGTTAGTCCACATTATTCGAGCTGAAATCGGGCTATAATATGTTGCTATGTGTTGTAGCACGATGCCAGAAGTGCTTCCATCCACTGTCAATCTTGCGCGAAACTTTGGCAAATGCGCGGTCAAAACTGATTACGTTGAGCGTCGCACACTTTGATAACGCTAAAAGTACTTAGCTTTTGAGTCTCCTAAGGAAAATACGAATTTTACGCTGGCGATGTTCACGTTCGATTGGTTAATTTGATTGGAACTGGCATGGTGATCGATGAAAGAAGTTACTATGTATATTTCGAGCATAACGGATTTCAATTCCAATATTTCCGATTCTATCCTTTTAGTGCTAGGTATCACATTAAAAAATGGCTTCTCAGAAAGACGAAAGGTTAGTTAGATATACAGTGAGGATATATTTTGGCGGCAACAAGTATTTGCGTGTGTTTTGGATTACGATGAAACGGAACGAAGCACGGCAATGTAGGACATCGAGAGTCGTACAAGCTGAAATAGAAAGGCGTTACTTTACAAGGGGCAATTAGTCACGTGCCAAACGTCTAAGCGGAATTGCAAAATAATAACTATTGATATCTTCCTACCGTGCCAAATCCTCTCAAGGATACATTGAACAGGCTGCCAACATACAATTTGTATCCTTGCATCGATCGTTGCATCATAAGCAATATTAACTTTCGTGAATGTAGCGGTGCTGTATACCATTGTACACTGTAACTGGAAGGTTACATTTCAAATCTGTGTTTCGTCCTTTCATTTAACGAGTCGAGACATTGTTCTCCGTATGTTCAATTTTAATTCGATTAAAAGTCGTTCAAATATTACAGTACTCACGAATCTATTAATATGTTATCGGCGTGACTTGCGAGGATTTCTCCCATATAATTTATGAAAAACATATTAAAGAAGTAAACTAGCGTCATTGCTATATCTCCAATAAGGAGATTTATGTTACGCATTGTTTGAAGCTTCAGGAAAATCTGTGTTATTGAGGGAGATTTGATGGTAAATCCTATACTTTCTGTTCAAAATAGAAAACGTAAATTGTTTGTATACCCACTTGGAAAATGTTTAAGCTCAGAATAATAACAGTAATGAGAGCCAAAGACAGTAGAGATTCCACAAGACTGCTCTGGATTTTCTGACAGCTCCTTTCAGTTGTATCATAAAAATATATTTATGTTAACATAACAATATATTTACAGGTGAAAATCACCTATTACGATATGATTAATCGGTAAAAATACTAACGCAAATGCCCTGTTATGCATCTTTATCGCGGCGATAGTTCTCTTAAAAATCAGGCACTTTTGGATGCGTGGCACATTCCAACAAGTGACTTCATCATTGCACACGTGCTTCAAACGTAAACTGCAAATCCAAGTTTTGCGTTACCAAGGCTGCGCAACGATTCGTAAAGCTTAGACTACGATAACTTGGCAGTTACCTTGTGATTTCAAATAGCGCACACGCATGCTGGATGAACAGCACAAATAGAGACTCATTACCAATCGTTATAATGAAATTGAATCCGACTACGGTTACAGATGACATTACAGCGAGATAAATATATATTTGTCGATCAAAGATAAAGAGAAAAATGATAGGAATAGTGTGTAGCTCAGGTTTATTTCCGATGGTGTACACGGCTTTTATATAATTCAGCAAGCTGCACAAGCCATTCAAGCACGTGAATGCTAAAAATATTTATAATTTTATGTAAATTTTATACAGATTTCCCTAAGTATGGCACATAAATCAAAAGGACGCGTAAGTTATGAATGAACAAATCTATACCTATCAAAATAAGGTTGTAAAGTATGCTTTTGTCAATGTAATATTCCAATATATTCAATTCGGTTTCACCACCTATCGTTTCAAAATCATATAACACACTTTCAACTCCACTCTGCAGCTGCAATATCAGTAAGAACCATTTCATTTTTTCATACGATCATTATCCTGATTGTATTGATTATTCATTTCGTCGAATAATTTAAGCAGTCGTCCGTTAAATCTCACCAATTTCCTTAGTCTGATTGTTATGGCGTACAACATAATTCCCACGATGTTTGGCAAAGCAATGGCCAGACTCCCGACGACGGATAGCATTTCGAGATCTAATACTGCGATCGCTGTAAACTGCGAATGGTACAGCTGTTTAATAGAGGTCTTATGTTTACAGTGATTACGAATTCTTTCAACAACATCTTTATAATTTCAATCATACTTCCAGTTTAACAAATTCTAATGTAGATTTCTCCATCGTGTTATATTTATTTGAACGAATCCACAACGGCGAAAAAACATGAAAAACACGATCGATAGCACAAATTCATTTATTTGACCGCGTGGAATGATTGGTTTATCGTGACGATCAATACAATCGAGTGCCTGCTTCTTTGTGATAATGTTGATGAATTAAAGGTACCTGCATAACAATAACGATCGTGTAAAACAAAATAATGCAGGCGTTTAAAATCATCCTCAGTCGCCGATCTTGATAGGGCCATAAGCCCGTTATGCACAGAAAGCCCCAACTTATCCAGAATTGTTGCTTGAAATATTGCATATCGTGCAAAAGTCGAAATCGCTTCTGAAAGTAATTAAAACTAGAATATGCAATTCTGTGTTCTCAATCGATCACGTAGAACTTACGGAGTAGTGCTTATGATATACGAAGTGCACAGTAATAAGCCGTGTGATATATTGTATTATATTGTACCGTGTAATACATTGTAAAAGTATGTAACTACAATCGTTCTGAACCGCTAATGTTACGTCTAGAAAATTATTCGGGGATTTGCATTATATATATCTGGTGATAAATACCTGCTATGACTAATAATATTAATTACATGCTTTCCTCTTCGATCGGATATAATTAAGTGCAAATTATGTTACATGTTACGTACACTTATACACAATGTGCGTTAGAAATCGTGCAAAATAATGAAACGCGTGAATAATATTTATCTCCTAATCGTAGATCGATTAAACACAATTCTGTATCGCCGTGTATTTCAGTCTTTCGTGTTATAAAGCTTATCTAAACGTATCGTTTATTTTATTGTTTCAGTATTACTGAACCGAATGCATTACCGCCAGATACGAGAGGGAGGAGTTTAAGATCTGTAACAGAAGGTTCGAGGCTCGTCACGATCGATATTCATTATGGATGCCGCAAAAGGTGCGCCGCTTTACCTTTGCAAAACCCTTGAAGGAGGGAACAAACAGTCCGCCAATGGTGATTGCGAAAGCCTTGCTGGCTCGCTGCATTATAAACAGTAATAACTTTTGCGAGTGCAGCGGAGCATCGTACCAGCGTACGATGTACCTGTAAAGTTATAGGATAATAACCTGCACGATAATACACGAATATTTAATAACAAACAGCGCAGCCATTCGCGGATAAAATTTTCGATTAATCCTTTGAAAAGCATCCACGCTGGAATCAAATATTTTTTCAATATAAAGCACGATCATAAACGAAGTATCTAAGTGAGTTTTTTTTTTTTTTTAGAAATAATTAGACGTTCCTAAGTAATTTAAGAATTCTGGTCAAGGATTACAATCCCACTCGACATTTCACTGTTTCGTATTTGCGACTTTATAACACGGAAATAAATATTTTCGCGTTATAACTGCGCGGCGTATCTTATACTTATATTTATATTTATTATTTTACTTATACTTATATATTTTAAATGAAGTACCGTCTGAGAAGAAATGAGGAACATTTCTCAAAGCGAGAACAAGTGTTATAATGATCTCTGGCGTTACTCACGCTTTGTAAAAAATGTCCGCACTGTGATCGGTCATGATTTGGCCGTAGTAATTGCCGCCTAGCACGAAAGAAAAGTGAAAAATGATGAGGAAGAATTTCAACACGATCATCCTTACGTTATTCTCGATGACCGTTTGGAAAAACTGCGAGGCGAATGGCGTCTCATTAATTCGATCCTTGCCTGTCCTCACGATCAGTACGTGATCCAAAGGATATATTGTACTCACTTGGAAAAGATTCAGGCTCGTCGAAAGAACCGCGAGAAGAATTATTATCCCGTAGGACTTCGTGGCATTCGAGTTCAATAGATTCGCGAACCTTCAGCGAACGAAAGTGAAAAAAAAAGGTGAAAATCGATATTACGCGGGGGAAGCGCGAAGCCGGGCAAAAGCTTTTCTCGCTCATGAAATAAACAACCCACTCGATTGCAGTCCTGTGAGCCTTCACGGCGCTAATTATCCTTCTGCAAATTATGCAATTTTTTCCAGTCCCCGTCCGCCTCGATGCTCTGCCTTCGAAAACACGCTCCAATCGATAGCTGCAAGACCAAATTTACGCAACAGTAAAAATCCTACTCTCCATACGGGCTGCTCTCCATATACTGCCAGTGTCAAAGCATCGACATTTTTACGAACAACGCGCGAAGTAAAAATGCATAAAGACCTATTATAAATCAACTCTCTTAATGAAAGAAAAATCACATTAGAAGCACAATCCTGAATAAATGTAAAATGAAAGTAATTCGCGCGTTACACTGTTTATTTATATATAATAAGCGACGATAAAAATAGATAAATATACGATAACATGAAATGAGTGAATATTCACGTTTCAGGTTTCCCTTGGACGAAGTTCGAGAATAGTGGAAAACTAACATGGAATAGTGGAACACTTAATATTCTTCGCAAAAACGTGATTGGTGTGGAGTTCAAAGCGCGAGGCGCCCCCTTACCTGGTGACTTTGTATATACCGCAGGTATGGAAGGCGAAGATGATCAGCGTGGATTCGATGGCTAACAGACTGAGTAAGCCCGCGATCGTTGCCAGTGTTAAGAACACTGCAGTAGGATAGAAAGAACCGCGTTTATCCATAACCGTGATTATTGGTATCGTGACTTCGTGGGACCGAGACTCGTTCAATGGCACCACGACGTCGAGAAGATTTGGCAGAAATTGTCCCACGCAAAGGGCGAACATAATCGACAGGGTGCTGACTGAAATGAGGAATACATCAACCCCTTTGTTCCGTGACTTCTCATCTCTGCTTGCGTAATCGTTAACCAGATAAGTTCGCGCTATCGATTTTTTAACGCGTTATTAATCGCTGTAGATTTCATAACCTATCGTATTATCGATGGTTGATTGCTTAACGCATTTGTTGTTGACCATTTATTTTTTCCCCGCCAAATTACGGAGAAAATAAATGGTCTTGATTAGACATTGAAGTGTAAAGAGACTTGGCTGTTGCGGACAATATATTATACGTTAATTCTTTATCCCGAAGTTTTATTTTCCTACAGAGAGATGTGTATTTATGTTTATAATTCCTGAAGAACTTGAGTCAACTTTAGACTGCTTTAGGCACCGATGAATTGTTGCACGCTCGTGCTGTGCTATTTAAGCGATGATAAAAATATATTTGCATCATACTTCCAGGAAAAAGCGTAGTGCTGTTCGTTACCAGATGTGTTACCATGCGTTTTTACCCGTTAAATACATAGTGTGTGCCTTCCCCTTATCTGTATACTTCTGTAGAATTTTTAATTCCTCCTCGTTTTTTAATATGTTCCAGTTGCGGTTCATTGCTTCCAGCAGTAGTCCTGCCTATTGTACAGTAAATTTTACACGATCGTCTAATTATGTCATTAAACATTTGGATATAATGGATATAATGGAATTGGATAAATTAATCAAATGATAAAGTAACACTCGAACATCCAAGCAAAGATTGCCACGTTTTATTTATTAGAGGCACTGTTAATCGTAGATTGGAAAAAACTTACTCGTTTTAAAGTACAGAGAAACGTGGAGTATCTCATAGCAAACATCATGTGTATTATACTATAAGACAAAATTTCGAAAACAAAGTTTAAATTGGTGTCTTGCATAAGGACCACGCTTAGCTGCAAATGATAATGTCTTTATTGATTATGATTTACGGACTTTCCATATATTAAAGCAAAAACGAAAACTACAATCTTTAGCACAATAGGCAAACAACTTTTATAAATTCTAATTTAAACACAATATATTTCCAGGGTCTGACAGATTTATAAGTATTTATGAAAATTGTTAACAGACCCGGTTTTCATAATGCATATCGATATAAAATCCATGTTAATTTTAAGAATCAAAATTTTCTTATAAAAAATCATTGCAGAAGTCTTTAATTATGTTTAATCTTTTGAGACAAATTCTAATGTCTCAATCGCGAATATAATGTACGCCATTACATTAGAAAGAAAAGTAGAGAGTCACAGTACTTGGCTGATTATAGAAAGAGCGAACATAAGAAGAAACACTGCCCTTTGAATTTTCGTTATCGTCGAACAGTGATGGGGCCACAGGCCAATCAGTAGCAACAAAATTTCGTTCGTCTTATAATGGTTATCAGAGATCATCTTTCCTCGAACGTGAATCGACGACTGCGAGAACGACGAGAAACCGCGAACTTCCCTCATACGATGTACGAAGCAATTTTTTATTTTTCCTGTTCAAAATTTCCCTCGCGAAAATTTGTGGCAAAATAATGGTAAAACTCGATGGTAGAATTCACACGGGCACTCGATCATTACGGTGGAAATTTGAAGCGCCGCTTCTTTACAGGGAGGGTGCAAAAAAAATAGAGCCTGGAATAAACCGAATGATACGTTGGAAACAGCCGGTGTTGTATTCTCACGCGAAATTATTCCTCAATATTTCGAACCTTTTTTCCCCTCCCCACTTTTCTCAGGCGCATGCGCACATCGAGGGCAACAGCATCGCAGCACTGGTCGCTTCATTCTTATTCGAGAGGTTGCAGCGTGCGCGTCTAAAGTGCTGTTACTCCACGCTTTAGTGTCATCTGTCAGCGAAGCATTGCCAGACACGAGGTGCATAGATAGTAGCCTCCTTGAATTTGGGTACAAATTAGCATCCAATCGGTATCAATTAATTTTTCATCCCTCCAATTGTTTCTAAGTCGGAAGGATTATTTCTGTAGATGCATTATAAAAATACAGATTTACAGTAATGCGAATGCAGCAGGAACTGCGTGCATGAAAAATAAGTTTGGAATGTAGCTTTTATTTTACCGATTGATTACCGATTTTCACCAAAATCGAAGAGCTCTCCTTTCGAGATGCACTTGTCACGAACACTGCTTAGCACGATTATAATTAATGTGGAAGAGGAGATTGGAATGTTAATCCTTTGCGACATTGCGCGTCGGGCTTGATCTTTATTTTGCTATTCAGTTATTTTCCTCTAAAACACCAGGGGCACGAAATTGTTCTGAAATGTGTCTAGATTGTTTCAAAGTGCGTACAAAAATTTTAATCGCAAAGGATCGACACAGGTTTGAAGAGTATGTAACTGCAAGTGAAATATTTAAATTGTCAGGCTATATGGAATTAATTAAAGTTTGTACAATCATGACCCTACGAAGAAGGTAATTAATAATTGACCTCGCCTCTAAGCGCATTAACAGGAGTCAACGATGGAACACAACGCAGGGATAGCAAAATACATTTAGTACCACTTCGACTCTCACATTACTAATGCTTTATCTCTGTTGAATTTAAGCGCCTTAGATTTAGATTAACTTCGAACACGACTCGTGTAACACGAATGATAACCGATAACAGCATGTTACGTCCAAACTAGTGGATATTCCTGATAAACGAACCGACACCGACGACCTCTTCAAAAACAATACAAGGTAAAAAGCAACATTAATAAGAATTCTATATCTAAAAATACGTACCATATGAAACAAGATATTCGTCTCAGAAAAATGCACCTCTTATACCGAAGCTTATACCGTAATATAATTCCAACAAATATCCTCCGTTACTCTTCTCTCGTTTCACTCATTTTTTTCGAACCCAAAATAAACTCAGCTCGGCCTCGAAATAATCGTAACGACGAGAATTTCCGATATTTCTGAAACTCCACGATGCATCGAAGGAAAATATCCAATTAATATATTTGCCCGTATTATTATTCGAAATTCGCCTTTAATGCTTTACTACTGGCGGTTCCAGGGCTCGTGAATTTTCTCTCAAATATGCACGCACGTAAAGCAGAATGGGACTCGAGTCGGGTGAAATATGCGCAATGCCGAACTGAGCTATCGCGTTCTGGTAGGCGAGGTCTCCAAGTGGCATAATTGATTGCCTACGTCTACCATCTCCCGAAGCTCTTCCTTCCTTCCTACCTACCAACCTACCTATCTGCCTACCTACACAACCTACCTACACCATAATCCAACCATGGTGAACGACGCTTATCGCCTGGAGAAATGGCCAGACCCGAAGGTATCGATTTGTACGCTCATTCACTCAATTATCCGCCAAGTAGGCAAGCATGCGGGTTTAGGTTAAGGCCAATTCGATAATAAGCGGAAGGGAACCTTCAGGAAGTAAGCCGAAAATGAGCATTCGGAAATAAAGCTTAGGAGCAACTGCTCACGATGAGTGCCGTAGAGTTTAAAGTACGCATATTGTTTCGAATAAATCGCCATTGAATAAAGTTTCTCGCGGAGAGCTCCCCGAATGAATAATATATATATATACACTCAAACCTTTTTTTGTGCGATTTTTTTTTTGTGCGGCATATGAAAATTTCAATCAAATCAATAATCAAATAAGTAAGTAGTAGGTTTGATTTGCCATTTAGCTTGTCGATGTTTAATATGTATCTCATCACACGACATAAGTAGCGCGTCAGCCGATTACATTGTATGTGTGTTGAACTCTAATCGTAAATCACAGAGAGTTGCCGTTATTCGTCTCTGATCTGCGCGAGTGACAAGTCCGTTGTATTAATCGACGTCCTTCGAAGTGAGTTCACATTTCTGGACCATTAAGATAATACATTCGTAAGTTATTTCGTAAGGTTTTGAGTTATTTCCTACGCGAGACTTCTTTTATGCGCTCCCTATTCATCGCACAAAAACAAGTTTGAGTGCATATGTATATATTTTTTTGTTATCAATGAATTATATATGTATTATATATGTATTTAATCGTAAATAAAATTCAACGAATCGTCCTTAGCGTGCCAGAGAGCAACGCGAGAAGAAAATCCAGTTTGCGGTATTCACGCCAGCTTCTACTCGCGAAGAACGACGCCACTGTTTGGTTCTGCGGACAAATCAAATAGGGCATTCGTAGATCGTAAAGTAACGGAGTCACCACGCGTCGCTTGTAAGCGGCCTCGTGGGGAAAAGAGTCGAGGAAAAGGGCGAGTCGAGAGACCAGACATCGCGCGCAAGGGTGCAAAGGTGAGGCCTAGAAATATGGTTCGTCGTGAAAACCCACGGTTGCCTACAGGTCGGTCTACATGAAAACTAAATAAGTAAATAAATAAAGCAGGGCTTTACGCGCTCGAGCCTCGTAAAACAAGGAATCGCCCCTGCGTCGCCTTTCGTGCGTCTCGCGCGGCGATATAAAGAGTAAACCGGTTGTGGGCATAACAAGAGAATTGCGAGGAAAAAAGTGAACAATAGTTTAAGCGCGAGTGGGAGTATCGATATCGACGGTGAATCACGATGTCGCTCCTTTGAGCCACCTTCGAAGATCGATCGGTCCTGATACACCAGGTTTGTACCCCGCGAAGAAGCGATTTTTTTCCTCGATACAACTGTCTTCAAGAACGTCCTGCCTTTTTACAATTTTAGAAAACCTCTCTCGAAACCCGCCGCTTACATTCGTAACGACACTGTCAATCTTACTTAGAATCAATATACTTCCTAATAATAGTTCATTCTACCAGAAGTTTTTCCATGCGCCTATTTATGACAGTTTAGAAAGGATATGTAGGACAAACAGAAAAGTCTCTGAAGCATTCGAAAAAGTCAATAACAGTTTTACCATGCAGTACAAACAGAAAAGGATAACCGATGTGTTTGAAGCGTTCGAAAAAGTCAACAATTGTTTTAGCGCGCAACCCAAAGTACAGTTCGAAGAATCGATTTTACGAATACATGAAAATCTCCAAAAGACACGAGAGTCCCCTGATTATCCCACACCGAAACTTGATCAAGCGTGAAACGACACACGCTCAAAATCGAAGAGTGGCCGCGACACTCCAGCAGCCATCAACGACACGCCGTATAACGAGCGACGCCTTTGCATGCTCAAGGCACTTCGCGATTATACTCCCGAGGCGTAAAGCAACGAAGCCGCTAAGCTCGAAACCGCTAATAAAATTTTGCCCCTTCGAAGGATAACGAATTGCACCTTAATCGCTGTACAGGATTTTAACGGCATGCCCCAATCAACGAAACTGCCCGGCCTTTATCGGCCGTACCCTCGCAGTTCCGCGAAGGCACGAAATCGGAAGACGTTCCGGCACTTCAATCAAGACGATTCCAGACCCGTCATCATCTTTGATTGGAAACGGTCCAATTGGCCGCATCCAGGCATACACTCTCGCCTCTGTTCCCAAATTAGCCGCGCAATAATTCCAGAAACACCCGGGTGGCGGGCTAAAAAAAACGGCCATCAGGCGATAATGAACATCGAGATTCCGAGCGCGAGTGTTTTCGTCCTTTCATTAGCCGGCCTGGTACCGCGAATCGAATCGGGCCGATTCGGACCGATAAAACGCGCTTATTATCGCAATTTTATCGGGAGGGACGCTCCGGGCCAGGGCCTCGCGCCAATTAAGATCGTATCGCCTTCCTCGTTCGGCCGTGCGATTAAAAATTAGACAAATCGAGGACGATTAGGGGGATACGGATTTCGGATAATTGCACGTTTTTAACGAAATCCCCCGCCGCTCGACGCTTACCAAACAATGAGTTAGGCGTGGGCACGTGGACTTACGGGCGGCCCTCGACTTTCGCACATTCTACTTTCGCACAATTCGCTATTTCGCACATTTTTTTGACTTCGACTTTTTATGCCTTTGCACTCGGTGCATCGATGATCTTGCGATCTATCGATGACTAGCCATCGATGTTGTTTGGATCGAGAGGTCGGAGCAGGTTCAGTCCTGCATTAGGGAGGGTGTCCAACGTGTTGCGTGCTTTGTTCATTTATTTGATCATGTTTAAATACTTCGCCCTTATAAACTTATAAACATGAGTAAGAAGCGGAGAAACTGCGGTGATGATACGAACAAAAGGAAATGGAAAACTCATAAACATCGTAAAATCGAGACAAAGATGAAGATAATTAAAGGTTCCGAAAACTTCGTTCTTTTACTTCAATCGGACTTTCGTATTGTATAAACAGATCTACGATATGTTCAGTTTCGAAGAATACGAGTGAAATTAAAGGAAACATGCAAAATTGACATCCCTCTACTTTCGAACATTCAACATTCGCACGCACTTTCAAGAATCAATTGTGTGCGAAAGTCGAGAGCTCACTGTACTATATCTAAGGTTTCATTCGATTGGTCGTGAATACGTTTATTTCATAAATTACAGTTTTTATTTATACATTATAAATTAAGGCAAAGTTTTTGGTCAAAGCTTTGCTTTACTGATCTCGGTATATGTACACATATTTCCCTTCGATACGTGTTATTTCATTGAATCGCGGACGAGGAAACGTTGAATCGTGCTTACGTAAGATTACACGTGCCTCGACAGAAACACCGATACCGCTAAGACGCGATAGAAAGATATCAATCGTATTACCCGTTATCCCGATTTACATAATTGCATATTCATTCGATAAGCCCCCTCGCATCTCCACTCGAGTCTTCCAAAGGTTTCCTCGCGTCTAAGACTGTGGCGACATAGGAGACTCGACTCGCCACGCGCCAGAGGGCGCAGTACCTTCATCTTTCTCTCGCTAATACTCCTCCACCTCTGACACTTCTATATATATACAACCTCGAAACCTGAATGACTATCCACGTGTTCATGCTAGAGCTTATCCGTGATTATTAAAGCAATTCCACGACAAGCTTTTCCACCTTCTCATTGGCGCTTATTTACAGTCACCAATGACACATGCTTTTCCAAGCTCTCTGTGTTATTCAGCGTGAATTAAAAATCGCTGTGTTCGCGCAGGGAGGAAAATTCCTCTCTCGACCTTTGGATAATATATATATCAGCATTTCGGCAGGAGATTCGAGAGGTTCGCCCCTCTTCTTTGTGGTAATTCGTGCGAGGCACGGCGCTGGAAAAGAGGGGGGAAAGCGAGAGGAAGAAGGAAGAAAAGAAGAGGCGCGCGACGGGTTGGAAAATCCCCGGGCTTTTTCGAGGAAAAGAAGCGTTCGCGAAATAAAGTGTTTTACACAGGCGCGCGCGCGCTGTGGATGTTTGTAGCAACGTAGTAGGCGCGTTCCCCAGGGGCCGGCAAATAAAGAAAAATTTCCACAGTAGGGTCCCGTGGCCGGTCACAAAGAGGCGCCACCGAAAACGACGGGAGTCCTCGAAGGCGCTCCCATTAAAAATGCACCGGCAGCTTCGGTGTCTCCTGGAACAATGCGCGTACGAAATATGCAGGATGGCGTTTCAGCACAAACGGAACGAACGCGCGCGAGTAGCGGCCCCGGCTCTCCCCTCCAATGGCGTAGAGAAAAAGACGCTCTGGGAAAAATGCCTTTGACGCGCGCCGCTGGTGGCCGAAGGATCGACCCGCGGAAAAAACCGCTCTTTCGGGAATCGAGCCCGATTTTTGTACAATTTCCAACAGTTTTCACTGAGATATTTCGCGCCTGGCATAGAAAGCACCGGGCCAAGAAGGGAAAAAGGAGAACCCAAGTCGATCCTGGAAAGTTATGACGAGTACAGTCCACTTTTCTAAATCGAGTAGAAGAAGTTAAATGTGGGAGTACAGTCCACTTTTCCAAATCGAGTAGAAAAAGTCAAATGTGGGATGCGAGGATGAGAAAAGTCGACTAAAGATCGACCAAATTGAATAAGCAACGAAGCTCCATCATGAACAAATACGTATGGTACTTCGAAACCCACCTTAAACAGTAGATCCTAAATGACCTCAGCAGTCGGTACCAAAAAACGAATTTAAGAAAAAAAAAAACAAATACAGCTCTATAAAAAACATTCTCACACATGGTCGAGCCAGCTTCCTAACTCGCTAGGATTATGAATATAAAATAATCGTGAGCATAAATCACTCCCGAGGAAAGGGGTGGGGGGTGAACCGACGGGCGCCGGTTGCGTATCGAATATTCCAGGAAAAGTCCATAATAAAACGCAATTCCGCGCGTACAATCCGCGCGTATGGGGCGTGGAAAATTTAAACGAAGCTCCTAAGCCGGGATTAAATCCCGCTGGTCGGCCTGAGGTTTGGCATAAACTATATAGGAACACGGTGGGCGTTGGCAAAACGGTACCCGTGGAACAAACAAACGACGAAACGAAGGCGAATTGGCGGAGGTGCGTGGAGGAAAGGAGGAGAACAAAAAGGCAGAGAGAGAGAGAGAGAGAGAAAGAGAGAGAGGTGGAGTACTATGGACGCATTTACACGGCGCTCAGTGGCGTCAGACACCGGATTTGGTGTCGTGCTACGGCGGTGCATAATGCCAGGCGGTTTTTCGTTTTACTTCTGGCAGTTAGGCCCGTTCGGGCGCAGCTTTCTTCTCGAATTTATCGCCCGTCCGAATCGTGGACCAGTCCATATAACCCGTTCACGATCGGTTCCCACCTTGGCACTGGAAGGTCCCCGTTCCACGCACTGTTTTCATTCTTTTATAAATCTCATGCCAGGTAATATATTGCGGCCTTCGCGCGGCTCCTTCGGCCTTTTTGCATACGCCGCGTTTTCGCCTCGATCTCGGTGTGCTTTACCTCGCTCCTACCGTCGATTTCCGGCCGACTGCTTACGGAGGAATGGATATCTGCCCTAGAATCTGTCGTTCCTCGATTTAACCCTTAGAGTGTTTAAAGCACGCGCGCCGCTTAAAGGCGCTGGCATTATAGAACCAAATGTTTCTTATCGCGGCGGGTTTACTTGGAACGAGATGCCTATAGGCATTCGTTCGACACGTTTTGTTGAACATTCGTTCAAGCCTGTTTTGGTTTCTTTACCGTTTTTTACTAGATGAAAACCTTTACTAGATACAAATGCATTTGTGATCGGTTTTCCTTTTACGACAAAGTAGTTCGTTGCAGTTCTTGGTTCCGCGCGGACAACAATTCACTGTAGCCCTGAGCGTTTATAATGTTATAATAAAAATGTGAGAAAATATGGTGGAGTAATAGACAGGAAAGGGACTGGGCGAGTTGTCATATTTTGTAAAACCTGTAGAGAAGAACCGTTTTTCCGTTTATTTCCTGTAATTCCTTGAAACAGTGTGAATTTTTTCTGCGTGTGCTAATAGGCTACTCTTACGTTTTTCACCTCCCCTCTTCCACCATTTCCACAAACTTCCACCAATGAACCACCTCTCACAGTTCGAATTCATATTCCATGGATTCTCAAAGTAAACAGCCTGGTGGAGACAAAAGTGCGCGCTTCCTAAAATTCAATGGCCTACGTCGATCGTTTAAATTGGACGATATTTAAATAAACAAAGCGAGGCTCCATCGGTGGCGCGGCGCATTGTGCGCGCAAACCGCGGCCAATTCTCCCGGGATGGACCGATGAAGCCTCTTGATACGCGCGGTTGGTGGACCCATCCGACGATTGCGCGTCTATACATTATATTCATCTGGTGCATAGAGGCTATCCGTGTATTTACACGCGGTGTAATGAACGCACGGCCAGTGACGTAGGTTACGCCTCGTCGTTACGCTTCCAGGGTGCCTGAATTACACGCGCTTGTGGGAAAGTCAATGGATCGTGGTCGGTCGAGGCCGTGCGAATAATATCGCCGTAAGGTCATCATCAGGTGCTTTCAGCCCTGTCGCGGGATTCGCGCGGTGATTCAAAATGCCACCTTCTTCTGCTCGAATAAAAACCAATATTCGATTCGGACGAATAAGCATAATCGTTGGGAGACTTTTATCCTCGCTATTCCTCTCTAACACGACATAATCGACGATCCAGAATAAACTTCTAATCTAGCTGCTTCCTAGGACTTTCCTTGCCATCGAGAATAGAAGAAAATTATACATAGTATTTTATAAATTCATTATTTATATACAGGTTGACATAGTACTCCTCTTTTTTTTTGCTTTAATATATTGATATATTAACACTTGGCACGCGGGCAACGTACTTTTACGTTTTTCGAGGTCCGTTACTAAAGCGCGGGTCGCGTAAAAATACGTATTTAGGAGATTTACGCTAGAGGGCAGGTATGGTATAAATACCATGGCAGTTGTACGTATGGCGTTTGCGTTGCTAGGCAACGCTTCGTATTGTTTCTTTCCAGAAGTTTCCTTGAGAAAAGCGAGACAATTTTCGATTTATTCCTATTTTATCGAACGATTAAAGTCCCGGGAGATTCACGAAAAAAACACCCGCGCGTAAGTCCGCGCATGCCAAGTGTTAAGACAAAATATATTGTGATATATGTCAATTATTATAACCAAAGAACCGCCTGACAAGACCACACCTAACCTATACTATATTCATACATAAGTGCTCCTCGAAAAACCAAGAACACCTATACATAACCATAAGAAACAGGTAAACGAGTAAAAGCAACCAAGTATCCTCTGTCTCTAACCCTCCTCCCCCCTACAGAAAAACACCAAAAATCCCAGCAAGACCTTCCACCTCCCTCCCAAAGCCCCTCAGAAGATTAAGCTCGATAATTCGATGTAAATGCTCGCGGTGGTACCCAGCAGCCTCCCTGAATTCTTGGCTGCCGCGAGTCGAAAGAACGGTATCCTCCAAATGCAATTACCAGGAGGGAAGAGGGGGGAGGGGGGCCTTAATCCTGGTGCACAGCTGCGAAACGGTAGGCATGAATTCGGCAAGTGTGACAGGGCGGTTACGGGCCGCGCTACTGGGCTAATACGGCAAGTTATCCACTTAGAAATCCAGCGCAACGCCAGGAGGGTGTAGGAGGGGGGGGGGGGGAGTAGTTCGGCGAGAAGAGTACCGTTACCAACTTGGAATAAGCCCCCTCGAAGTTTTCCCAGCCGCGCGCCGCCGCTGCGCGCCACCGAATTACTTTATTCATGCCCTACGAGCCGCGCCTCGCTGGCTGGACGTCGATTTGCATGCCGATTAAGTTAATTATCCAATGGCACGGCTGGAGGTTGCCGATTATTAAGTGGAGGAACAATGGGAAGCGCGCTTGGGATCGTGTGTGGGGGCGGGGGGGGGGGGTAAGTGGGATGGAATGGTGATTCTAATGGTAACTACACCCTCCAGCTATTTATTGTCCTTGAAATTTGGGGTTTTATTCCTCGTTCGTGTCTGGAGGAAGCGACCTTTTGCTCGAGGACGTTCCGTTGGATTTCGCGAATATTCTTTGCAGCTTGTATATCCTCAGAGCGATGTTAGTGGTTAGTGAATATTGGCTTTTGGAGCTTTTGTTGGTCGATGTTCATTTATTTTCGCTAACCATTTGTTAAGGGGATACGCAAGACTTCGTTATCCTTGTAACGTAAGAAGAAAGTCTATTTTTAGTTCCTTAAATCGTCGATTGAGTCGAGGAAACCTGAAAATGAGATATCTCGTCTCCCGTACGCAATGTGTTAAGCTCCAGGGTATGGCGATTGATATAGAGGGGAGTAAGTTTTTTTTTGATAAGATAGTCGACTTAAGTTCCGAGGATGCGGTAAATCTAAACCAATTGGACGAATTAAGTCCACTATTCTACCAGCAATCTGTCTCAACCACTTCTCATCGAACAGTTTTTCAACTTTAAACTCTTAATCTAATAACGAGGCACGCGAGATATATCGTCCGTGGTATTCCACGAACAGAATCGCGTCGCGTGTTTACACGTCTGTGGCTTTGCACAAGAGCGCGTCTGTGAGCTTACAGGAATAATTTCGTCCTCGCGACATAACGCGTCCATGAAAACGAAGCGGTTAAGTCGATATGACGTAACGACATCCGCTGTCGTCGTGAGATCCGCGGAGCTTCTAAGAGGGGGTAATATTTTACCTCAAGATTTGCACTCCATTTACAATGTGCCGCGCACCCTTTCCGCGATATAAGCGAATCCAATTTCGGTCGGCCAATCCGCGGGCGTGAGATATGAAAAATTCGCAGCGGGCTATCTTTCCGCGGATATATCAAACCCAGTTTGGGATTTAAGATATTTCAGCGTGGCTTCTGCTTTCCGGAGATAAGGTTCTCTCTCTTCGTCAAGGTCACGGTGTATCTCCCCCTCGAATTCAGCCAAGGCGAGCGGTCTTCATTCTCGGAGGATAATCTCGGATCCTCGTGAGAGTTCGCCTATTGCCCGAATATCCAGGGCGCTTCCTCCTCTCGATATCCAGAAATTCTTTTCGAGGACACTGGCTTTATGCTTCGCTGAATTTCCCTCCAATTCTTTTTTCTCGCCAAGCTCCCCTTCGTATCACAGGCGCAATTCTCCCCAGATTTTCCGCCGAGTTTCATATTCCCAACAATCCAGGCGCTCGTGTAAATATTACGCCCTGCATTCTGATGTTGCGAATGAAATTATTAGGAGTGCTAACTCCATCGGAGGAGTATGGTATTTGTTACGGAGTAATTATGCGATACTGGTATAAATATAGAGTAATAATTAGATATTGGTTATTATCAAGCGTTTATTATTTATGCATTTATTTGATAAAGCTCGGTGATTATTTCGTGGTAATATTAGCATAACCAATGCGCATTCAGAAATGCTTCTATACCCTTTTGCACACGTGTCTCCCGGTCTCTAATGCTCGAACAGGATGAACGAACTTTGGTTCTTTTTTTAAACGCGACTCGACAAGTCTGTCCGACATTCGAATTGAAAATTCCTGTGTTCAGGAGCGTCGGCTATTCAGCATTGAATCAAGTATTTCGATCGTGAATCAAAATAGCTCGACTGAAAAGTGGCACTCGGGAGGAGAAAGGGGGAAAAAATAGCGACGTCGAAAGTCCCGACTGGTGGCAAAATTGCTGTCAGCGTGTATCGACGTATCTCCAAGGATGATATCTCCGCTCGCTCGGAAGGATCGCCGCGCCTCCATCGATCTATCAACTGCGAAAGATTCGCAAGCGGATTTTTGCGCCGATCGATCATCGACCCTGGCGCCAAAAGTTACACGCGCTTCCGATATCCTGCTTGGAAAGCTGAATATCGCGTGGACGAAAAACTGCCTTCGAGCCTGACGTGGGGCTCGTCGTCGAAATTGAAAATAAATCGTGTACCTTTTCGATTTTCACGGTAAATCTCTCACCCAGAAAAGAACGACGGTCTTTCGTTCATTCCGTGCCACTGGGAAATTACGAAATTCGGATTTTCTTTTCAATTGTAAAAATCGTAGAAATCATAAAATTCGACAAGAATCGACAAGGTTGAAAATTTTGCATTAGTTTTTTTTTTTAAGATGAATCTAAATCACTGAAATTACTAATAAAGTCCCTTTACAGCGGGATATACTGGATATAACATTAACAGTGCATTCCTATTTCCTTGGTTCATCATACCAAAACACAAGTTTCCCTTAGAAGCTTCGAATAAATAAATAGTCAATCTTAATTCTTTCAGTTATTCGAGTTAAAATCTTTCATTTATAATCCTTCGACGATAATTATCCTTTTCACTTTGTCGCGAGCTTTATTATCGGTTACTTATCATTATTTCACTATCAGTTTTCCCTTCTCTGCGACTTCTCTACGTTCGAGAAGATCCCAGATTACCTCGAACCTGGGGTCGAGCGCTTCGAAGTGACCACGTCGCGATTTTAAGGCCGCCCAGCCCTGACGAGATGTCGGCGCTTTTCCGCTCGAATCGCGGAGAAGAAAAGCCGCCTGCTGTCGAGGAAGCAAAGGAAGAAACGGTACTCACGATGTTGAAGTCCAGGTTCTCGGCGATCCAATCGCGGCCCTGCTTGAACTCATCGTGGAGCCCCATGATGTAAAGGGTATCAAGACCGTCGACGATGGTCGCCCCCATGTTCGATGCCCCGAAGATGCTGGCACTGTGACCCCTCTTCGTGATTGGTCTCAGCTCGTTCTTGCCCCAGGCGTACCTCACGTAATTGTCCCAACCGTGCTTCATCATCTGCAGGAGAAAGAAAATGACAGCGGTTAGCAACGTGCATGTTAGCGGTTACTCGCGGATTTTTCGCTCTCTCAGGACCTCGATTGGAGGCGAGAAAAAAGCCAGGTGCCTTCAGCTTTTTGATCTTTATTATTGGTATTGGAGATGAAATGCTGAGTACTTCGTTTAATACGTTGAGCGCCACGTCAGTCACCGGTGACTGACACTGACCTTTCCATTCACGCGTCGGTCACCCGTGACTGACGATGTAAAATACTGTAACACGATACGAGCGCGCGTGGCCTGACCAGGATTTCCTTCCAAAACCACGTGACACTCGACGTGTTAATAATAAGAGCACTATCGAGTTTTTGGATATATTTGTATTACATTCAAATAAAAGAAGGGAGGAGGAGATCGATGTAATAATCTACACACTGCGATAAAGTCATGGAAAATTGGAAAAATGCATCAGAGGTGGGTACGATTTTTCCACGAAGTAACTCATCGTATTGACGAGTCTCGAATGCGAGAGATGTTCGATATTTCAATCCATTCGAGCGAACCACGATTTTTCCCCCCCTGGCATTGAATGAATTAACACCCAAAGACCAACCAGCACGAAGATTACGAACGCCATGTTACAGAAGAGCGGATACTGAATTCGAAAGAGCTTTCAGCAGCGAACATTTAAACGTGTAATAACCACAAGGGTGGTGCTGGCAAAGGGGGAACGATTCGGCGTACCAGGGAATCTATGAAAATCGCGATGTCCACGCGCCTTCCTCGCGATCCACAAAGGCTTGGCGGAAATGCAAAGAGCGGAAAGGCCGGTCACCCGTGGTGACGTCGCGACTGGACCCTCGAAAAAAAAAGGGGGGGAAGGAAAAAAGGAAAAAGGTAATATATTACCCTATCCGGTCGTTCGTCGGCCATTATTTCCGTTCCCTTTGATTTTTCGGACCATTTGCCGGCCGCGGTTGCTTCATCGCGTTTTTATGACGGCATAATTTCGGGGTAATATAATACCCGGGAGGCCTGGCCAGTGGCACCAACCGGAGTGGGTCCTTTGCCCGGACCGCGATATAATAATAATAAGATCCAGCGGATCAAAGAGGAACAATAACAAGATCCGCGAGGAGTCAAATGGAATCTTTCAGCTTCATGACGGCTGAGAGTCATTTGGAGCTTCGCTTCGCGAATCGCGGTTCTGAGCTCATTTCTCGTACATCGTTGTATTGAAATCGTACTTGAATCACCCTCCAATCCAATCCCGCGTTATTCTAGAAACGCTCTTAATTAATAACAATTAAGTATAGTTAACACTAGAAGTACCCGCCACTTTCTCGACATATTTAGCACACCACGAGCATCTTTAAAAAAAAGGGAAGAGTAAAAGGAAATCTCCGTAAATCAAAATGATGATCTAAATACTGCATGAAAATCATGAAAAATCTAAAAAAATACATTGTTACAAAGTACAACGATTTTTTATAGAAACGACTGACCAGTCATTTTGACTGTTTTGGTAGTTCTAGTGTTAAGTGAATTATGAACTGATCTTTACTGCATGAAAATCATGGAAGATATCAAAAAATACATCGTTATAAAGTACTACGATTTTTTTATGGAAACGACTGACCAGTAATTTCAACTGGTTTGGTAGTTTTAGTGTCAATTAAAGTATTAATCAAGCATAATTAATCAAGTAATAATTAAAAAATAAATAATTTCCAGGTAATATAATACCCAGAACGCTTGATCAGTGGCGCCAACCGGAGTGCGTCTTTTCCTCAAACCCTTCTCCTCTCCTCAACACTTCTCCTTGCTCTCGTCCCTCAAAAATCTCTAAATTCATCGATAAGTCACGCATTAAGTCTGTTATTAAAAAAAATCAGCAGTACCGCGATGTTCACGCAATTCCCCGGAAATAATACATTTATCTCGACCTCCGCGAGTTATTCTACCGATACAGAAGTCTTATGTTGAAAATAGCAGGCCGACGTTTTGAAGGAGGAAGAGCGCGCGCGTTTAATCTGGGAGCACGTCGATCGATAAAAGAGACGCATCGCGATAAACGGCGGGCCGATATGGTGGAAATTTCCAAGAAGCAGATGTCGGCCTCGTTCGTAGCGCGCTTTACGAGCATCAACCCTTTCTCCCATTATTCCCGTAATCGTGGCTAATTTGTTTCATAGAAACCACGGCAAATGCGAGGCACACGCTCGACCTCCGGCCGGTAATCTGGTTAGCAGCTATGTTAGGATTAAGGCATTATCCCCTTCGTCGAGCGGGGCTCCGAAGGAGGGAAGGAGAGAGGAGAGGGTGGATGTATGTACTACGTAAGGTGGAACTCCTACGCGATGCTCGACAACCTTCGTTTATTCCCATGCGTTTCGTTATCGCGTTATCGAGGTATTTATCATTGTTATCCATTATTTGAATCGTTTATTTTGAAAGTGGTGTAAGTCCATTTAAAAAAAAAAAAGAGATATCGCGTGATTTATGCTTGATTTAGTGTGAACCTTTTGTTTATAACTAGTTAGTGTTTAACGCCTAAAAAAATACCAACGCTTGGTTCAATTTGATATTGGCCGATTTTCAATTTTTTTTTTTAATTTTCTCGAAACGAGAGAAAATGGACTTACACCACTTTTAAAATAAACGGTCCATTCATTGGATCCGCCATATTTCTTTAAAGTCGAAGCTCGACGACAGTTCGAATTTTATCTTTCGCTGAATTTGATATTGGAGTAGGTGAATTGAGAGATCGCGATGAACAAGGATGCGGTTCGATTCACTTTCTATTCGCGTACCGCATTTTTGAGAGATGAGAAAAAATACGCGATACAGAAAGAAGTGAATTCGATTAATGAGAGAGAAGAATTCGATCGAGAAAGAAGCGAATCGAAGTAATTCAACACTGTCGAATTTCTTGTTCTTTCCAGACTTTCCAGAGCAGTCGAACGAGATCCGTATCTCCAACTTCTTCACGGCGTAATAATCTCCGATAGCGCCAAGACACGCGTAACCACTTCGACAGCCGACGACTGAGCAAACACCCGATATGGCTAACAATGTACAGCCACATTTCAGGCATGCCTACCAACGCAACGACCAAAAAAATCCGATACAACTCCCTACATCACAAAATCCAGGTTACCCTTCCAACACACCTCGTATAAAAACCATCCAAAAACCCTAAACATAATCCTCTTAACCCCTTGCGCTCCTACGTCGAGTGTCGCTCGACGTCGTATTCTTCTCAACCGACAATTCGCCAGTTTCGTACACTCGAATCTAATAAATCCTCCCTTATTTGAACAAAAACCCCTTCCTCAAGATTTCATCGCTGGCAGGATGTATACTTTGCAACAGAACTCGAGCACGAATTCGAATCCGCTCGCGAAAGAAATAAAACCCTTTGGAGCGCAAAGGGGGTTAACGATTGACTCGACAAGATTTCCAGAGTGCGCGCGCGAGGAGATGGAGGAAACGAGGAATCGATGGATCAGAGGGGAAAGAAGAGTAGGAGCACAAAAGGTGGGCAAAGGTGGACGAGGGTTCTATGCCCATTGAGGAGATCCGCTCGAGGCCGGATAACTTCGAGCGCGTCTAGGAAGGGAGCGGACAATGCCCGGCGCACGAGGAATTCCTGCTCGAAGCTACGCTCCTCGCGAAAGGCTCCTCTCGACGCTCCTGAGTTATAAACTTTTTACGAGGGCCGCGGGCTTTTCAAGCGGCCCTGCGATTTCGATCTGGCCGCGGGCTGAAAAAATATCGGCCTTGCGGGCCACCGCGGAATCACGGCGGGACGTCGGCCGGCGATAAATAACGCAAATTGAAAACCGCGGGAAATAAAGAGCGGGCCGAAATTAAAGCTGTAAGTTTGTGCGACGTCGCCGAGGTTTTCGCGTTGTTGCGAGCGCCAGGCGTGATTATTCGCGGTTATCGCGTTGCTGGGCTATATTTGGATGTGATTGGTATTTGTATACGAGTATTGTATCTAGTGATGGTCAGGTACGATTATCCTGGACCTTCGTACTTATTTCAATGCATCGTGTATGATTATATAGTCGAAGGAGAAGTGACGATAGATCGATATAATGTACTGCATGTTGGGATAAAGTTATGGAAAATGTCGAGAAATTCTTCGTCGAAAAATTGTATATTTTCCTTATTTCTAAATTGTCTTTAGTATTTTCGCCGATTACTCGTACTTTATATTCGTAAAAAAATTCATTATGGAAAATGAGAAATACCTCGTCGCAAAATCGTATATTTTTCCTATTTCTAAGTTGTCTTTAGTATTTTCACCGATTTCCCGTACTTCATATTCGTAGGAAAACTCATTATGGAAAATGTCGAGAAACTCCCCGTCGAAAAATTGTATATTTTCTCTATTTCTAAGTTGTCTAGTATTTTCACCGATTTCTCGTACTTTATATCCATGGAAAAATTCATCTCTCGCTTCTGTCAATATAAGCGAATATTAGTCGATCTTCGACGATGGCGGACGCTGATGGATTCGTCGGCTTTGGTTTTCCTCGAATTTTGATATTTCGAGGCTTTTTAAAACCACCGACCTTCCTACTTCTCGAATGCTTCTGAAGGCTGAAAAACGATTAAAATTGCGACGGATCGGGCGAAATATGATTAAGTTCTAGACCCTCGAGCGAGTTGATTGAATGGCCAATCGCCACGCACTGTTCATAACCGCGCGTATGCGTTTTCCCGCAGTTTTTCGCTTTGTTTATCCACGGTGCATATCCAATCGAGCCGGCTTCTCTCGTCCCCTTCGATATTTTGTTTATCGATGAAAATGCACCGAGCGGCTTGCATCAAAAGATATTAGTCCTTTTGGAATTCCAAAGGGATGGCCAGCAGAGTGCTGTGCCGGAGCTCTCCTGCGGCCTTCTCTGCCCTGGAAATTGGGGAACGAGCCAGATTCGCGAAAAATCTTTCTCGACTCGCTTCGAATCGCGAGCAGGCTCGATGGAATAATTGGCGTGAAATCAGGGGGAAAGGAAGAGTCATTCCGCTCGGATCGTTTGGGTCGAGGGTTTTCTTTATTTGAAATTGAAATACCTTGTCCAAAGGGTTCGATAGCGTGCGTCCGTAAATAACCATTGTTACGTCTTAATCTTTGTTCCGCGTTGATTAATATCCGGCCGTTCGTTTCGAGTTCGTAAAGGACGGCCATGAACAATGAACCTGGGATAAGCGATTGAAAATCGTCCTTGCTTCGTGCAATGTCTCTACATCCAGCTCCAAGTTTCCTTTTAATTCCTCCGGGTATAATATACAAGTATACTTTTTAATATACTTTATAATATACTTATAAAGAATATATATAAAGGATATGATCGCTAAAGTAATCCCCACGAAAGCCAAAGCCAGAGGATACTCGATTGATTCAAATTTCTTCTAATTAATCGCAACTTAAAAGCAACCAATTTAACATTAATCAACCATAACAAAATTCGCAAACCTAATAAAAAAAAATCATAACCATAGACATAGAAATATCCCTAGAAAAATTAAGATTTCTCCAGAGAGGAAGAAAACCAGATGCGAGTGCAATTGGAAAAACATGCATATCCAAAGGCCATATAAAAACCAACCTTAGTCGCACGAAGTTTGATCGACCAAAAAAAACACCACAAATTAATCGCGCTTAAAAGCAACCAATTCAGCATTAATCAACCACAATAAAATGCACGAACCTAATATAAAAAAAATCATAATCGTAGACATATAAATATCCCTAGTAAAATCAAGATTTCTCCAGAGAGGAAGTAAAGCAGATACGAGGCCAATTGGAAAGACGCGCATATAAAAACCGACCTAAGTCGCACGAAGTTTGATCGACCAAAAAAAACACCACAAATTAATCCCGCTTAAAAGCAACCAATTCAGCATTGATCAACCACAATAAAATGCACGAACCTAATATAAAAAAATCATAATCGTGGACATATAAATATCCCTAGTGAAATCAAGATTTCTCCAGAGAGGAAGTAAAGCAGATGCGAGGCCAATTGGAAAGACACGCATATAAAAACCGACCTAAGTCGCACGAAGTTTGATCGACCAAAAAAAACACCACAAATTAATCGCGCTTAAAAGCAACCAATTCAGCATTGATCAACCACAATAAAATGCACGAACCTAATATAAAAAAATCATAATCGTGGACATATAAATATCCCTAGTGAAATCAAGATTTCTCCAGAGA
>JBCFXI010001301.1:0-19614 GCA_038496175.1 Ampulex compressa | reverse complement strand
GAGGAAGTAAAGCAGATGCGAGGCCAATTGGAAAGACGTACATATCCCAAAGCTTGCGCACGACGAGCGCGCAGCCTCATTCCTTCGATTATCGTCGAGCTCGTTATCCCGCGCCAGGTCTCACGTTAACGCGAGGAAAAGGCGAGGTGGACGACGGCCGAGCTTTGGTGGCAATTTTTCCCGGCCGCCGAGCGTAAAATTACGTCCGGCCAGCGGGCGCGTGGCGCGTAGCGCCGACAGCGCGGAAGGGCGGCCGATGCGCAGGACCTTTCACCGTCCCTAGGGATTAAATGGTGCGTCCAAGCGAGAGCCTCCTCGTCCTCGCGCTCAATTGCGGCGCCCAGCAATTGTCCGCTGTCATTAACACTTTGCCCGCAGCGCCGGCCAAGTCTGACACGCACCGTCCTACCAGTTTTGCCGGCAATGAAAGCGCGGCGCTGACACTCCGTCGACTTGTCACGCGACAGCTTTAACGCGCTCGGGCCGAGGCTGCCGACATTTGCTCTCAATTTTCGATCCGATATTAAGCTTCGAACGCACCGCCAAGCTCCTCTCGAAGACACGCATTTGATTATTTTGCCGGCAGGTGGCGGAGCCTTTGTCCTTGGCTGGCAATGCGTGACAAATGCGCGCGTTGTGAGTTATCTGCGGAGCGAGTGATAATGCCTGCCAGGTGACTGAGGTCTGATAATGGAAGACGAGGGGAGGAAAACAGGCTGGCGCATGCGCACTTTGAGAATCACGCCGCTCGTGAATTCTTAGATCGATGTACTTAGATTGACATCGTATAAGATGGATTTGTTGCGTATCTTCCTGTGTATCGATATAAGTCTTTGTTAACCGCTGAGCTGAGGATCCTTGTATCCGTATTATAATGTAAGGTTTTAAATCCCTCCTTTATGAAGTATTCCGATTAATGCGATCTCCTTTTATTAACGTCGAATGAATTAATTTCGCCGGACCTTTTTGCTCGTCCTCGCTTCGCCCGGATTATGGTCCTCCATCGATCCGTCCTAGCTGCTAAGGGAGTTTCCGGTTAAAGAATGCAGATTTTATAGTGAATCGGGTACAGCACATGCTCGATATCGTCTCAGGGGTGGGCGCCTTAACGATGATTCCCATCAGCATCATCCGGCGCATCCAGGACATCGATATCCGGACAGGAGAAGCGAGATGCCAGCCTCGTTTCTTTTTAACCAGTTAAGTGCGCTCGACGTGTATACACGTCCTTGCTTGTTTTTAATTCCGTACCCTGTGGGGATCTTTTGAAACTAAATTCCACAGTCAACTGATTAGACTCGAATCTCCCGAAAAATCAAGTACCATTATAGATGAGAAAAGGGACATCCACATCTAATCATCATAAATAGCAGTGAAAAAAATAAATCGTAACCAGCGATAATACACTTTCCCCTTCAACTTGGATCTGTATCATTTTCGAAAAACAAAAAGGAACACAAGAGACTCGTATCGCAGCGTGAGAACAGGCATCGAATGAGAGGTATAGGAATTTCGAGCGAGGAGGACCTCGACGAGCTTTCGAGCGACGCGCACTCGTAGTTGGTCGTTTGTACGGGCAAGAAGACGCGAGGCAACGGGTCGGTGCAAGAAGCCGAGGTGGCGGGGAAAAAGGACCAGGACCACGCGACGAAATGCGGTTTCGAGGGGCCACGTACACGGGGTGGTACCAAAATTGCGTCCCTAAATGAACAGGTGTATCGTACGTCTTCGAAGGAGAATCGAGATTTTTCCAAGGCACTGGAGATTTATGAAGGATAAGACTTCGCGCGCGAAATTATCATCGTCATAGATATTCGTATTACTTTTCATAATGCAACATAATATAATCACTCCTCTTCGTACACTTCATTCGTTTATGCATTAGAACCCCGAATAAGCTCTCGTTATTTTCTAACAGATGGTATTAACAGAACCATGTGTATATCATTTCAGTTGGAAACGCATCCACGAGGGAGTACTATCCGTAAGCTTGAATTTTTCATAATGCAACGTAGCGATGTTCGCGTTGGATATAATTACTCCTCTTCGTACACTTCATTCGCTTATGTATTAGAACCCTGAATAAGCTCTCGTTATTTCCTAACAGATGGTATTAACAGGGCCATGTGTGTATAATTTCAGCTGGAAACGCATTGACAAGGAAGTACTATCTGTAAGCTTGAACTTCGTTGTACGTTACTTCGCCACAGTGTAAACATTCCTTTTTAGTTCTCAAAATGTCGAGTCTTGTGCAATGTAAAGAGTATTCGCGGGGAATTATATCGCACTATTTTGTTCAAAAGAAATCTACCACCGAAGCACACAATATTCTTGTCTAAAATGTGAAATTGATTAAAACGCTTCAAAAATAACGATTTTGTTCTTCGAGATAAAGAACGCTCTGGCACACCGAAAAAGCTCGAAGACCAAGAATTCGAGGAATTACTTAACGAAGACCCATCTCAGAAACTAGCTGAGCTTGCAAAATCATTACGACTGGATGACACGGTAGTTTCAAAACGTTTTAAACCATCAGGAACGATCCATCCACCCATCCAGACGAGAACATCGGCTGCCATATGAGAAAAGCGAGAACTTATTCAAGGCTTTAACACTATTCCTACCACGTCAAATGATTTCTTCGAAAAACTGTAGAACCTCGAGACGCGGTTACTTTTAACATTTTTCATGATTTTCTCGCAGCCTACGGATCGATGAATTAACCTATCGACATTCATGATTCTCTTGCAGCCTATAAATCAATCTTCTTCAGCATAAATTAATCTATCGACATTTTTCCTTCCTCCTCTTTCTCTTCAAAAATACATTTAGTGGACCTAAATATATCTGCAAAATGGCTGGTTGGAATACCGTTAATACAACACAAGACGAGTTACGCACAGAACCATCTCTAAATAACCTTCTTTCAGGGAAAAGGATTACGAGAGCCAAGGCGAACAGCCCTTTTCAGGGATCCACGGATCCCAGGCTTCCCAACAGCGCTTCAGGACCACCCGGTATAATCGGCGCTTTGTTTATCGCGCAATTCGCACACCGTGCCGTAGCCTGGCTAATAGCGTGAATTAATACGCGCCAAGTGGAGCCGCCAATTCCATTCTCCGATCCGCGAATGAAAGATCTCTCTCCCCTCGAGGGTCCCTTTTGACGCCTCCTCCTCGGCCCTTTTCTCCTTCCCCTCACCTGCTCCCCCCCCCCCCTGAGCCCTCCGTGGCGTCCTTTAACTAACGTCCCACCCTTAACTAGCGTCTCATTAAAAGGAACCGCCTCCATTGTGCGAGACTCGTAGGAACGATGGACAATGCGACTTGGCCGGGAGGTAGCCTGTCGTTCAGCGAAAAGGAACCGAAGCCTGGAAATGGTAATCCGAGCAGAAGATCTCGACGCGCGGGGCCCGATATCAGGAGGAGCTCGAGGAGTTAAACGTCTCTGTGGATCTGCCTTGGTACATCTTGCGTTGTCTTGGTGTATTTGGTATTGCTGATGAAGTTGTGTTTGGGTTTAAGGCTGGTATTAATCCTTTGTGCGCTAGTATCCTAGGGACGATGAGTAGATGAAGTTGGATATTGAAGGATTTGGGGAAAGCTTTGCTAAGTTTGTTAAGTTAAACGTCTTGGTAGATCTGGCTTAGTATATCTTGCGTTGTCTTGGTGTATTTGGTAGTGATGATGAGGTTGTGTATGGATTTCAGGCTGGTATTAATCCTTTGAGCGTTAATATCCTGGGGACGATGATGAGATTTCCTAAGTGTTTTCGTTGATTTTAGAATTTTTTAGGGAAAGAGATTGGGATGTGATGAGTAGATGAAGTTGGATATTGAAGGATTTGGGAAAACCTTTGCTACGTTTGTTTGTAGCAAACGTGGTTATAGTGAACTGGTATTTCTGGTGAGAGACAGAATGAGCACCATCGAACTCTAGTATTTTAAGGATTAATCCAGTTGTTAATGCGTTAATTTACGGTTTACTTACATTTTTTTTATTTAATTTATAGTTAATGCGAAGTATGTTGGGTTATCCTTAATACGAAAGTCATTATACGCTCTTTGATATAAGTTGATGAAGATGGATGAAGGGGAATTTGGCACGCATTAGATAATTTTGGACACGAGGGTAATTACTCGGCTTTCGGCTTAGAATAATGAAGATAAATGTAAAAGAGAGAAATCGTGCGTGCACCGGAATATGCTTGATATGATAATAATTATTCAACTCTTAGACGAGGATGATGAGGCTGAATATGTATGAAAAATAGAAGCGTACTTTTTATACCAATAAAAAAGGTATTAGAAATTAAACCCCCGGTTTAATAAGTCGAGATGAAATTCTACGAACTTAGAGCGATGAAAATCGATAAGGTCTTCCTCGCGATGATTCTCCAGTGGGAGGAGGATCATCATAATGGATATGATACCAGATTTCTTGGAAGCAATTACGCAATTCCATACCACCCACGTTTGGGCCGTTAGAATTTAGAATTTACACCGAAGCCACTGCGCGCCAATCTTCTTGTTTCCGCGAAAATCTCTGCCGCGATGTCGCCGTGAATACCTTAATTATCTTGATGGCATAATGCGCCGTACGCCGCATGCGAGGAGGAGAGTATTTTTTACGGCGTCTCTCTAAAGCAGCTTAAACTGCTCCAAAGTGGATTTAAGTATATCGTGAAACACGCAAAGTTAAAACGTGCCCTTTAACGGGCGCCTTTGTCGAGATCCAAAGCAAACCGGGATAATTTTGTTTCCCCGATGACAACGACTTTTCCCTCTGGATTACGTAGAGGGCGATTGCGTAGATCGTGGAAATGGCAAAAAGCGCAAAACGAATGGGCGGCACAAAGGTTGGGAAAACTCAATTTGCCAAATGCTACTCTACGATGCGTTATATTCTCGAATTTAATCCCATTAATTAAAACATTACGAAGAAAGCCCGAAATCCCGGGCAGGAGTTTTGTACTTCGCCCGGTCTTGTTTTAATTACCTTAAAATAATGCTGGAATTTCGAAAGTATCACGTTTTCCGTTTGCGCATCTACGCCGCGGGCTGCGACTACTTGAAATACGAGGGGGACTGAAAAACTTATCGTTACACGTTACGAAGGTAGTCCCTCATTATTCCAATTTAATTACGATCAATCCGCCCGTACTCGTTAGAAATTTGGAATCCCCGATGAGAATGAATATGCATCGGTCGCATACGTTTTTGTTCGCCTTTTTTTTTTTTGCCTCTCGCCACGTACGATCGATACTATTATACACGCGGAGCCAATCCTCGTGTACTTTCTGGTTTATATCGATCTTCGAATATCTAGCGTTTATCCAATATTTTATAGAAATTAATCTCCAAGAGGGTTCCTATTCACTTACAGGCTTATGACGTGTATTTTTTATATTAAACCACTGTCCTTTTTTTTATTCTATTTTGGCATCGATCGCTAAGATCACTTAGCATAGAACCTACTGTTTAACACTAGAACTACCAAACCAGTCAAAACGACTGGTCAGTCGTTCCTATAAAAAAAATCGTAGTACTTTATAACGATGTATTTCTTGAGATTTTCCATGATTTCCATGCAGTATTTAGATCGTCATTTTGATTCACTCAAGTTTTCCTTTATTCTCCCCTTTTTTTTAAAGATATACGTGGTCTTCTAAATATGCCCAGAAAGTGGCTGGTAGTTCTAGTGTTAAAGTGGGACCCAAGTCACCAGAGTCACTATACATGTCACATGGAAAATCCAGAGGTGATTCGCGGAACTCGAACCCTAATTCTATCCACACATCTATCCTTATTTATTTATTCAATCATCGCCATTATCATTCCCCTCGTTCTCCACGAATCAGCGCCAAAAACGCGACCAAATCGCACCGAATCCCTGGTGGATACTTCGAAAAATGTTCCCCAAGCGGAGAGAGTCAACGCTGGCCCCTCGTTCGTGACGTATTCTCCTTCTTCCATTTAGCCCACCAAACCGTATCCGTTAAACACCGGCCTCGTTCCTCTCATTTGCGTTGCGCGGCCCGCTCCGCCGCGAGCGACGAGATTTAATTATCCCAACAATGTCCGCGGCTGAATACAAAGTGCGGTGGCTCAGCTCAACGCAACTTTCGGTATCCTTCGCTTCCTCAAACCTCCACTCCTCGCCCCCCCCCCTCCCTCCTCGAATATCCGGCACGGTACTTTATTTACGAAAGTTTCGCCCGCGCAACAAAGTGCCGACGAAGCCCTTTGCGCGTCTCGTGCCACGCACTCTTGTTTCTTTCTCCCTCGCTTTTTTTTTGTTCCTCTTTCTTTTTTGCTCCGCTTTTTTTCCCCCCCTCTTCTTTCCTCCTCTTTCCTCTTTCCTCCCAAAGTAAACGGCAAACGGTGCGCCGACAATGCGCCGCGCGAGTCGCAACCCGGATTCTCTGCGTGGCAACTTTTCCCCTTCCCCTTCCCCTCCTTCTTTTTTTTTTTTTTTTTTTTTTCATGGCTCGTGCCTTTGAGCGCCGGTTTTTCCGAGGAAACGCTTCGAACTGCGCAAAGGGCCGGTTACGCTTCGTTTGATTCTCTCTCTCTCTCTCTCTCTCTTTCTCTTTCTCTCGTGCACGAAGGTGTTTCGACTGTTAGGAGGATTTTAACACCAGAGTTATTGGGTTGGTCAAAGTGACTGGTAAGTCAGGTGTCTCTTTGTTTTTTTTTTTATAAAAGTATAAATTGGTGATAGTGGATTTTCTGAGATTTTACTCTAGCTCGTGGAACATTGTATTAATCTCTCAAGGTTTATTCTTTGTTCTTTTTTTTAAATTCATTTTTTTTTTTTGGCACCGACTGCTAAGGTCATTTGGCCTAGGACCTACTCAAGGTGGGTTCCGAACCACCACTTTGTTCTTTCTTGTGAGTCAGACGTAGGAAAAGTTGGTTATAGTATGAAGTTTTGGCGATGATAGTGGATTTTCTGAGAGAACATTGTATTAATCTCTCAAGGTTTATTCTTGGCTCTTTATGGTGAGCCATACGTACGAAAAGTAGTACTTGGTTTTAGTATGAAGTTTTGGCGATGATTATCAAGACTGTATGGATACATCTTTGGATCGAATTATCGAGCATTCGAAATAGACGAGATTATCGCGTACGCTCGACGTTTTACTTTCGAATCATATTCGAGCGGTGCTCCTGGGATTTGCGCTCTCTCCGCTTATAACCGCGCCGGGGGAAATAAAATTAAGATATCGTATTCAAGGTTAATTCTGGGACGAGATCTGCTTCGAACACGGTTTCTCCATTTCGTAAATTACGCCTGCGCGCCCCCAAAAGCAAATTGCTTCGTTTGAAACGAACGATGTGTATGTCTTGGAACGACGTATAACCCGTACATAACTCGGACCGAACATTTCCGAACTCTAAGTGGGTTTCCTACGGAGAATCCGGGGTAATGTAACTGCATTCAATGGACCACGGTCCAATTATATAACTAATTACACTTTAGCCCGCGAATATTACGATTTACACGCTACTAGCGAAGTTCTGCCCATTTGAAATTCACGTGGGGCGTAGTTAATGCACTCCGCTAACAGAGCCAGTGCCTAAGAGAGAGAGAGAGGGAGAGAGGGAGTCGAAAACAAGGATTATGGACACTTTTGTCGAATCACGACGATTCCGCGCAGGGCAACTGCTCGACATCGATTTTCTCACTTTTGCAATCTCACGAGTTGAACTAACGTAATCGAAGCGGGACTAAAGCATTTTCCTCAAATTATGACAACACATTTACCATGAATAGCTTGCAAAAAAACGTCCTTTCTACGATCAAGTTTGAATATTTTTAAAAATTATTGGCATTATTGGCTCTCTTGGTATATCGTTCCTTGAAATCTCTACAACTTGTCCTGTACCACGCGTATTTTATCTCAAATCTTTACCCTTACACGCTCCGTCATCGCAGAGCACAGACTTCATCGTCGCGCGATTAACACTATTCCTCCACCAAATATCCATCAAATATATCCTTAAAGAAAAAGAGGACGAGGGAAAAATGCCGATAGATCAATCTATCGATCCGTACGCAGTGAGAAAATCATGAAAGATCCCAGAAGTGACCGCGCCTCAAAGTTCCACGATTTTTCAAGGAAATCATTCGGCCGCTCGTGGTAGGAATGGTGTTAACAAATATCCATTCAGCGTGGAAGTGCAAATGGAAAGCGAATTAGAGAGGGTCGAAGGAAGTCCGCGTTCAGCGCTGTAAACAATACTTTATAGCATTCCTCGGTAGCGATTCCTCGTGCAAATTACAGGGAATCAGGAGGCGCGCGTCGTCCGTGGCATCGGTTGCGTAAGTTTCATATTTGCGCTCCCGACAATGATACGCCGGCGCGTTTCGCTTTTTCCCTCCGCCGCGCAAAAAACATAATAATACCTCGAAGCGCTTTTTCTGGAGGGAGAAAAAAGGCGCTAACAGCGCCGATCGGCCTTTTTCGAATGAAATTAACCAACGCGAAACATCGGGAACAAAATGGATGTGGCGGAAGTTGCCCCCTCCTCCTTTGTTCGTAATAACGGCCAAATAATCGAATTTTATAACTTTTCGGCGTCTACTTTTCCACCTGCAAATTTTAATTACATTGCTTTCCCCGGAATGAGCCGAAAGTTCTGCCCGCTGTAAATACCCCGCGAACTTCCATTTTGCCGGCCTTTCCGCCTTAATTACGGGGGAAATATTTCGGATAAAAAGTGTACACAGGTAGTTTTATAATATCAGAGAAATTACATGAAACGCGAGGCTGGCGTTCCTTTTCATTGTCCTGGTATATTAATGTTGGTTGTTGAAAAAAAAAACGACTTACCTGCTGGAAACGATGCGGCCCTGCTCTCTCTTGCTCGCGACGATTTGCCAACGTTATTCCGTGAATTAAAGAGGAGTACGTTTAAGGCGCTTTACCTTTCGTTTCGTTTCCTTGATGCCGTGAGACACTGCCGAATGGAGGAGGTATCCAAGGTCTTATCGTTAATTATCTACGTCTAAGCGTGCATGAGGAGGGTTTCGAAAAAGTACATACCAGGAGCTTGATCGATGAGGAACATCGCGAAACTGTCTTGGTACCAAAGAGAGTTCGCAAAACAGCAGGGTAATGGACAGAAGTACTTTGCCTCCTTGTTTTTCTCGCGACGTTAATTTATGATGCAGTCAAGGAAGGGGCCGAGAAAAACAGAGGGGAGCGACTAAGCTCTCGTAAGATCTCGATAAATCTCGATAAAGACTTATGCCCGCGAAGCGCATGGCAAAGTGCGCGAATGTCTCGCCTCCTTCATTTTCTCATGGTATTTATTCTTGTACTGGTTAAATAAGAACAACGAGGGAAACGGGGAGAAAAGCAGAAACAAAATGGAAACAAAACAAAATATTGTAGATTATGCATATATAGGTACTGTTGACCTCACCAGAGTCCAGTTACCTCAGCGTCCAATTTTTTCCACGCCTTCTTACCATATATGGCTCAATTTCATTTAAATTCCTAAATTATATTAGGTTCGATCATTTCGCGCCACGTACTGCTGGTAAAAAATTACTAACTTTCACAGACACACACAATATTGTTTTATCAACCAAAATTCTAACTCCAAGCAACCAGACGGAGAACTTGCAATTGTCAAGCGCGAGAATCGACTCTTCGCGCTAAGACCATTAAAATACACGATTCCTCTAATTCTCGATCAGAGGTCTCGATGAAACCCCAGTTCCGCAAAACCGCGGGTTAACACTAGAACTACCAAACCAGTCAAAATGCCTAAAAAAATAACTCTAAAAAATCGTAGTACTCTATAAAGATGTATTTTTTCAAGATTTTCCCTGATTTTCATGCAGTACTTAAATCATCATTTTGATTTACTCAAAGTTCCATTTACTCCCCCGTCTTTTTTTTTTTTTTTAAGACCTACGTGGTGTTCTAAATATATCCAGAGAGTGGCTGGTAGTTCCAGTGTTAAAATACCGAAGAAGCTTCTTACCTCCTTGACCTTCTCGCGACGTTGATTCGTGATGTCGTCCAGCGGCGGATTCGGGGCCCTTATCACGTAAGGCCCCGGCACCGGGACCACCGAGGGTTCCGATTGCTTGCTCTTCAGCTCGGTCCGACGATCCTTATCCTCCGCTTTCGGCTCCTCCTGGCCTGGCACGGCGTTGCTCTGTATCCAGCCAGGATTGACCTGCTCGTTCCGCTCCTCCGGCGCAACGCCGCGGTCGACGACGCTCGCCAGGTCACGGCGGGTCACCAGGGTCCCGGTCAGGAGCAGGATCAAGATCACGGACAGCAGGCCGCTGATCGCGAGTCTCTGTATCAATCTCATCTCGTCCAGGCACTTGCTGCAGCCCCACAAGCCGCCCGGAGTCGCGGACGTTGTACTCGTATTGGCGGAGCTGTACATCGTGCAAAGACCTTTTGTCAATCGGACCCTTGGAATTGCTGGGGGGATTTGGTGGAAGGATATTACGGGAGGAGTGGATTAAATGAGAATGTCGTTTTTTTTTTTTTGTGGAGGAGGGAGGAGTATTTTTTGGAGATTTTAGGAGTATATGCATTAAGTGGAGAATGCGATGCTGGAAGAGAGGATCAGCAATTATTTGAGTAACGTGCACGAATTTTGGGAGGATCGATGGTCTCAAATTTTGATCTCGACGATGTTTTGGAGCTTTCAGGAGTACACGCACTAAGTGGAGAATATGATGCTGGAAGAGAGGTTTAGGAATTATTTGAGTAACGTGCACGAATTTTGGGAGGATCGATGGTCTCAAATTTTGATCTCGACGATGTTTTGGAGCTTTCAGGAGTACACGCACCAAGTGGAGGATACGATGCTGGAAGAGAGGATCAGCAATTATTTGAGTAACGTGCACGAATTTTGGGAGGATCGATGGTCTCAAATGTTGTTCTCGATGGTGTTTGAAACTTCAGCTTGGAGGAATGGAATTGAAACACTAGAAGCTTCGGTCTCAGAGTTCACTCATAGCGGAGAACGATGCTTCAATCGGACGTTTGACTTTATTGAAACCGAATTATGATATCGAATTAGCCAGGCTGTATTTTGGTTGAACATCGCCGGAGGCCACGATAAAACGCTTTCAGATAGCTCTACCCGATAGCTTACACGCGACACTTTGAAACCCGCTGGGACAAACGACTTCACCGATCGAAAACAAAAGAACCGGGCACAAAGGCCGCGTCGGAGTCCTAACTCCCAATCAAAATCCCCGCAGAGCCACTAAACGATTCGATTCTCAAATCCCACGAGCCCGACACACCTCTGCCTTTTCAAAAGGAGACAATCCTTCACAGCTATGAAACTCCACGCGGTGCTGCTCCAAAGCCAATAGCGCCACGTTTCTCGTAAAAAAGCTTTTGCAAGTAGCGAAAAGGGTTGGTTTCCAAATTTCAGGAAGGTCCTGCGAATCGTTATCCAGATACCAAGATCCGGATTACGAAGGTCCGTCTAATCTCTGCTCGAAGATAAAGCGGCGCAAATCCTCGGTATCAAAACTTAACGGAGTTAAGCTCTGGGTGGCTGCAAGCTCGGCAATTAGCGCGCCGCCCGGACGGAATGCCGATAAATTATATTCGGGGGGGGGGGGGGCGATATCTCCGCGGCGAGACACTTACTTCTGGACCACCTGTTGTCGTACGTAATTCGAGCACCGAGATGCGTGCCCGCCGGTCGCTTTGAGTAATACTCAACCGCGTGCTCGGCCACGCGTTTCCAGGCTACGCTCCGCCGGCCCTCGGGCTTCCTCCGGGGGATCGATAATCGAGGGCCACAGGTTTTTCGCATTGAACTCATTCTTTTGCAGATGGAATTCACCGTTTTGCCAATGGAATTCATGTTTTTGCAAATGGAATTCGCCGTTTTGCAAATGGAATTCATGTTTTTGCTAATGGAATTCACTGTTTTTGCTAATGGGATTCATGTTTTTGCAAATGGAATTCATGTTTTTGCAAATGGAATTCACTGTTTTTGCTAATGGAATTCACTGTTTTTGCAAATGGAATTCACCCTTTTGCGAATGGAATTCACCGTTTTGCAAATAGAATTCATCTTTTTGCAAATGGAATTCACATTATTGCAGAACAATTTGCTTGCCAATGGAATTCCATTGCAAACATGTTTTGCAAAGAGGTGAATTATATTTGCGAAAGGACAAAATTGTTTTGCAAAAGGGTGAGTTTAGTGTAAGAATCTTGTGAACCTCGGAATCGGCGGAGTTGTGGAAGAAACCTCGGCTGAACGTTTTATTCGTTGACTCCAAGACACTCGCGAATCGAATGATCGTGAAATTATTTAAAAAGTAGGCCCAAGGGTTTTTGTATTACTCCTCCTGTGATAAAGGTCAGTAACTGACGTTTGTTAGGTCCAGAAGTAAATTTTATCATATATGGAGTCTTCGATGGAATGCGTATATCGATTTATATTCGTTTAGCCTGGACCAGTGATCCGCAACCGCTGTGCTATGATACACCAGTGTGCCTTAGAAAAGTTTACGTAAAATTATGTATGTATATATATATTTTTTTTTTACAATTATGTAGCTATATATATGTATATTTTTGTTAATTAGTTTTATTTAAATAATATTTATCTCCTATGACTTTGATTAAATATCATTCTGCACGAATCGAGCCTTCGACATCGATGCGAATTTCATCGTAATGTGGCGCAAGATATTAGACGTACCAAAAGGCGTTGTCTGGGAGACAAATATTGCATCGCGCGTGTTACGTATTAATCCTTCAGCACGAGTTTTTTTTTTTTTTTTTTTTAACGCAGCCACTGAAATTTGTAGAACATCGCGAGATGTTTTATCCCGCATATGTTGGCATCCGTATAAATTCAGGAATACGTGCCTTTTATATGTTGTACGTTTTATAAGGCACCTCGAGAAAAACTCACTCCCGATGGCTTCAGCGGCGCAGCTCGTGAATCCGCATCGATTCCATCAAATGACCCGAGGATGGAAAATTCTCCTCACGTATTTCGCGGTGCAAAAACGAGACGTATCGATTTGAGGAGAGCACAATGCGTTCGGCGGGTATGCTGAAAATTAAACCGCCGCCAAAATCACGATGAATCGATGGATTCGAGGAAAAACAAACCATGGGGCTAAATCGTGGAGGAAAAACAACCCTGGATATTCCCCGGACAATTATTGGAGTGCAGAATTACGGTTGCGCGGGTATTAAAAAGGAGGATACCGCTGTTTGTATTTCCAACGATCGTATCCTTTCTTCAAGACGCATTGCCTCTTTCCGGCTCGGTTTCTGGAAAGTATGTACTCCTATATACTTCCATAAATATACAAAAACTACACTCCTATCGTATACCGATTGCTCTTCAAGTACGTACGAATATTTCCTTTCTTCTCTTACGATAGACACCAATAAAATCTCTCATTTCAGCATCAAGTCTTCGTGACGTATATCACCAGCGACTCAAGAAACTGAGCTCCCTTATCACCACGTATAATCACAGCCACATGGTCACGATCCAAAGTGTATTATCCTACACGATACGAAGCTAACCTAACCTAATTAGAAAACCGATCGCGCAAAGTATCCTTACAAAGTACAACAAAACCCTTAATTCTACGTCTAACAGAACTCTATTCTCACACTTCACATTACAATCCTCCATCCGCCATCTTCTAATCCCAAAGCATATTATCCTACACGATGCAAAGCTAACCTAACCTAATCAGAAAACCAATCGCGCAAAGTATCCATACAAAGTACCACAAAACTCTTCATCCTACGTCTAACAGAACTACGTCTTCATATCACAATCCTCCATCCGCTCTCTTCCAATTAAAACTTCAATTCAATTAAAACCTCATAAAAATTCTTTTGCATGAAATAACAACACTTTCCACATTCTCACGAAACAACATGTCTTCCACTACCACGACGTATTCTCCCAACCATCGCATCGATCTCTCGATCGTAGTTCGTGGACGAAAGCAGGCGCGCGAAATATCCTTCCGAGGGTCCCATCGAGGAGCCAATAATCGGATTCCCAGGGCGCATGTCCCAGGGACGTATGCGGAAGCGGCTCGCAAATGACGTCTATCGTTATCCAGGCGTGAAAAGCGTGCGTCGTCTCGCGCTTGGTGGGGGGAGGAGGGGTGGGGAGGGGAGGGGGTGGAGGAGAATGCAGCCGAGGTTGAATGGCATCGAGAAAGGGGATATCAGGGCGGAAGGCCGGCCAAGGAGTTCTCGCCGCGAGGGTCGAGCCGAGAATCAAAGAAGCCGTGGTAGTTTCGGCATTCCTGACTCTCTTCTGCCGAAACGTGATCACTGCATTTTTTATCGAGCCCCGGGCATCGCGGGGAGTTTCTCATCCTCGCGTCGATGGGTTTTATCGCCCGCGTCGCTGCGGGCGTTACACCTGCAGACCCCGATTTTCTCCCCCTTTTTGCTACGATCCACCTTTGGCGCACCTTCCGAATCCGCGCGTTAAACGCCGCGGAGGAGGCGATGGATTGGGACGATGGTCCCGAGGGAGATTCGCTACTGGCTCCTGCGCGGTGCTGGAGGTTGTCGAAGAGTCGGACTGATAATGATAATGAGGGTTTCGAAGGTTCAGCCACTTGATGTTGAGAGAAATGCAAGAGGTGGGACGTGGATAGAATGAAATAATAAGGTAAGGTAAGGCAGTGGCTGGAGGAAGGGTAATAGACTGGGATTTTTGAAAGAGAAATGTATTTATTGTACGGGTTCCTAAACTCGACTTTACTTCTCGATATTGCAAAGTGCATAACTTTTATAAAAAAAAAATAATAGAATCGAAGATAATCCAGGTGGACCGTCTGAAAATCTGCTAGCACGAACCGAGATATCAGATCTATCCTTCATTGACACAAAATTCAACCTTCTCATGAATATTAACATACTCTAAAAATATACAAGTCGACATAAAGTAAACCTCCGGTTCCTAAATCACGTCCAAGTAATCCAAATCTTTACTCTCCTCCAGCGACTTAGCAGCTCGCCATTACACACCCGTATAATTCAACCTTGAAGAAACTACGTGCCAGCATCCGAAGAATGGGAAACCGGGGAGATCTCCCGATATTTTCAGAAGTGGGTGCAAAAACCGATAAGCGGAAAGTCCAAACCTGTACCGGGCCGGCTGCCCGCGCGAGGATTAAACCAGTCAGAAGCAGAGAGCCGCTCGTAGTTTTCGGTAACCGTCGATGCCGCGAAATATCGTGGCACGAGGTTTGAGTTATCGAGGCAGGATTGCATAAACGATAGTACCGGGACGTTGATCCAGGAGGATCGAGAAAGGGCGAAAGAGCGAGTCACAGAGAGAGAGAGAGAGAGAGAGAGAGAGAGAGTGAGTGAGAGAGAGAGGATGGAAAGAAGGGGCCAAAGAGGGGTGGAGGAGGAGGAGGAGGAGGGAGAGAGGCGCGACGGAGCGAGAAAGAGGGTCAGAGGAAGAGGAAGATAAATCGTCGAAGCTACACTCGGTAGCCAATAAATCGTCGGCCGCAGCCCCGAGGTTACCAAGATTGCTACGTGTCACATTCTTGCGGAAAATTGGACCGATGTAACTACCATAAGCCAGGCAAATTCCCCTCGCGAATGGACACGTACGGGGAGGCGATAGACCACCCACAGGCTCGAAAATGAACCGCCGTGAACCGCGATTACCGCGGATATTCTTCTTGGCGCGCCGCTTTGGGAACGAGTCGGCTTCCTCTCCTGGATCCTGTGTCCATCTATTTTTCCTGGTTTTCGCGAATCGCGTTGTATACTGGTTTTTGTATGCACAGGGAGGATGGGTGTTTTACACGTTTCTTGGTTCTTAACACTTGGACTGCGGGCAACGTACTTTCGCGTTTTTCGTGGTCTGTCACTGGAGCGCGGTTCACGTAAAAATACGTATTTAGTAGATTCGTGGTGGACGGCGGGTATTGTATAATTACGATGTAATTATATACAATGACACGCATATTTTCTTGTTAAAATAATCATAGAGTATATATTTAAGTGCAAAATAAAAAAAGTTTCGTTGATAAAAACGAAGTAGGGTTCGATTTACCGTGATTCTACCGAATGACCAAACTCCCTCGCGGTTCGCGAGAAAACGCCCGCTGCACGCGTAAGTTCAGTCCAGGTGTTAAGTCTCTGTTAAGGTCTAACATTGATTTTTATACCGCGCTCTAGGAATAGAGGTTTGATTAGCTTTTTTATTCCCAATACCTTCGCCTTAATTTTCATGATCGCGTAATATAGCATAGGACGTAATAAGACGCAAATCTACACACATTGTCATCGATGAATTCTTCGAAACTATCACGCGCGCTCGTATAATCGCCAATCGGTCCATCGAGCATCTTCCTCTCGCTCTCGAGAGAATCCTCAATACGAACGTTTTAATAACTCTCAATCACCTTACATCGCTTCTATACGTAACCCAAGATCACGCGTATTACCAGCTTCCTGTTCCTTTCCTCGTTCGTCGTCGATTAGCAAAACCCACGACGAGGCCCCGCAAAGTCTAGGATCCAGCGCGCGAGAATAATCACGAGGAATCGTAGCGTGTGATTACGCAAGGTACAGGCGCGTGCAAAAGTTCTGGCCGCGAATATTTCGGTTTGGTAACATCGGGAGCTTCTACTTGGGGATGCGAGGGCATCCTTTCGGGCTTATTACTCCGGAGGGACGAGCGAGTCTCGATCGCGAGAGGTTCGTATCGGCGGAGGCATCGAGCACGAGGCTCGAGGATCTCGCGCAGGTCCGTCGGTTGGATGGAGAGGCGGACGACGAGGAGGAGATCGGGAAGGTCACGGGGAGGAGACCATCGGGATGAGATCTCGATGGTGGAAATCGAGCCGGAGGATTCGTGGAACGGGCCGCATCGCGGATTAAGATAAAGCGGGCATTCGTGGAAGGAGGTCTTAATAGGGAATGCGAATAGGAGACGCGTCCAGGTGTCTGGAAACGCCCCAAAAGCAATCCATCCTCGTCTAGCGATACGCATAGAGGATACAGGAAGAGGTAGAGAAAGAAAAAAACACCGAAGAACACTCGAAAGTCGGGGCTCCCGATATCAAAGAAACTGGAAACCCGTAAAACAAAATCCATAGCGAAGAAACTATAAAGGAGATCCGCGAAAGGCGGAAAGTTGTACAGAAGTAACAAAAAAGAAGAAACACGCGTAGAAAGGAGAAACGGAAAGAGAAGTACGAGAAGAAGGGAAAGGGAGGTGCAGGAGAAAAATTCAAGCAGGGAGCAAGGGAAATAAATCCTCGAGCTACGATCGAGGAAAGAAAAACCAGGTTCCCTCGAAAATCGCACCTCGTGAAATCAAACGAGCGCCAAGCCCTATGAAACAAAGTCTCGCCAAAGGTGGAGAAACTAGACCGGAATCCACGAACAGAGAAACTGAGATTCTCTCTCAAAATATCGCGGGGGAAGGACCCTGGTGTAAAGAGGACGGGGTGAAAGCGTGTACGAGAAGAAGGAGGAGGAGGAGGCGGAGGAAGACGAGGAGAAGAAAAAGGAGCTGGAGGAGGATCCGAGCGATCTTTCCTCTTCGTGCCGCCGACTCTTTTCGTGGGGAGGATCGAGGATCGAAGAGGAGCGTCGAGGAAGGAGGAGGAGGAGGAGGAGGAGGAGGGGATCCGTGGAAGCACTTCGGAAGTTTACGAGAGGACCGGTGCATGAACACGTCAAGACAGAGCCCGGGGCAGCTCGATGGTTACCGTCCTGTTGCACGTGCGACCCGCGCTCGCTGCCAGCAGGATCGGCTTATTCATTAGGCATAATAGACAGCGCGTTTTGACTTTTCTTTAGCTCGGTGCAGGAGTGAATAATCGCTCTTTGTGGACAATGAGAATGAAAGAAGGTTATGCTCGGCCGAAGAGCCTTTGTTTCGAATAAATCAGCTTGGAAAGGAAGAGGCTGAGGTGTTCGAAACGTTGCTTCAAATTATATAATGTTAATAAAAGTTGAAATAAAATGATATATTGATTTTAACAAAGGCTCTTTAACCGAATATAACGTTCTTTCATTCTTATTTTCTTTAATATTTTACATAATTTTTAATATTTTTTAATGTTCTTATAAATTTATACTTTAACCGAATATAACGTTTTTTCACTCTTATTTTCTTCACGTTGCTCGTTTACCCGCTCGCGTACCTCGCGTCTCCTTAACACTAGAACTACCAAAGCGGTCAAAATGACTGGTCAGTCGTTTCTTTAGAAAATCGTAGTACTTTATAACGATGTGTTTTTTTTTAGATTTTCCATGATTTTCGTTCAATATTTAGATCATCATTTTGATTTACCAAAATTTCCTTTTATTCTTCCCCTTTTTTTTTTTACAGATGTACGTGGTGTTCTAAATATGCCCAGAAAGTGACTGGTAGTTCTAGTGTTAACAATCAGTAACATATTTAACCCCGACTATCGAGTCTGATTTATCAGCATCAAGCTAAACGTTCTTCCAGTTTGTCTATAAAAAAAATCTATAGATACGTTTCTGTAAAAAAACTTTCTGTCTACGAAGGCTGGAAGACGTAAGTGATAAAGCTGGACACGCTCGAAAATTGGTAAGTCGTTTCAGCGCCGAACCGCCTCGGGCCCTCGAGCTCCAGGGTGCGGCCTTGATCGCGAGAACATCTTGGCCCAAGGAGGGGGCGAGTTGAGCACCCCTGGCCGGCCTTCGCCGAATACCCGGCATTAAAGCCAACTATAACGCTCTTTGAATCTCGATTATCAGCGATCCCACCGCCGAGGATGAGATATATACGGCTCCGGTAAGGATTGCCGTTAAACGCTAATGGCCGCTTAAACTTATGCGTTATAAGTAATAACCCCGGTGCTGGATAAGCGGGAATAAATTGGGACCGCGTTTTAATTCGGCCCCTATCAATGTTTTGGCAGGGGTTCTATCGTGCCGCTGAAATGTGCGGGCCCAGCCTTCTCCCCCGCGTAAAAATAATCGCAGCCCGGCGAGGGACTTATGCTGATCGTCCGAGCCGAGTGAAGTTACTTTCTTACTCCTTCTCCAAGAAAAAAAAAAAAGAAAAGAGAAGAAAAAGGAAGAAAACGGGGAAGAAGTTTGCGGCCTCGCGGTTACCTCGCGTCTGACTTTGATGTAATTTATCGTGTATAGGATACTTTTCTTTCGATCGAGGTAAGTTGATGTTGATTTTAGGTTAATGCGATTGTGATAATTATTGTCAAGATGTGGACAGAGTAAGCGATTATTTGAATTGTGTACGCGAATGGAAGATCTGCGTTGATATTTTGCATCGAGCCGCATCGAAGATTCGAGAGCCTGATTTGGCCCGTGTGGAAAGCCGACGGTTGCACCGGAGGAATTACCAGGAGTGTCGATTTTTTGGCAGCTGCCATTTAAGAAGGTAATCTCTCCCGCAAGAGGGCCACTTAACCGCTCGAGTGTCGGAGGTAGCCGGAAAAAAAGGGAATCGAAGTGGTTATAGCGAGGCGATGTACTTTAGCTCAGTGCCTTTTACTCATTGCGAAATTCCCCTCGCAGTAGCCTTCATGGTTAAATCTAAAAGGAAACTATCGAGTGTATATATATTTTTTTTACACATAT
>JBCFXI010001300.1:0-62313 GCA_038496175.1 Ampulex compressa | reverse complement strand
GGGAAAACCTTCAAAAGGGACCCTGTCCGATTCGCCCCGCAGGGCCGAACGGGGTAGGCGCTCTCCCCGTGAGGGGCGGGGGGGGGGGGGGGGTCGTCAGCGGTCCTGCCCCGGACGGGCTCGCGAGCCGGGTAGTGTGGGATTCTTACCCCCCGCAAGCTGTTGGTGCAATGACGGGAGAAGATTCAAGCCATTACGTCCAGAGGCTGTAATCGGAGCCAGCAGCGTCATCTGGCAGCATCTCTCCCAAGTCGACGGCTTGGTAGCTAAGCTGCTCCCTCTCGTTACGCGGGGTTTCCCACCACGACAACCCCGCCACCGCTGTCTCCCTGCCACTTGCGTCTATTTTATTTTTGTTAATATTTGAGGATTCCATACTTGATCCCACGTGTATTATCGGGATGGATGTCCGCCTGGGTAGAGCCGCCTTACCCAGGTATGCCCAATACGACTGGGGATCGGTAGGTACACAGAAGTCGTTGGTCGCTCACGATCGGACCCCCTCTTCGGCCATACATCACTTCGGCGCGCAACATACCTCGTGATTGAAGGTTTTTTTTATAGAGGTTTTCTTCTCATGGGCCAGGCAATGATGCCAAGCCCCCCGTTATCATTTGGCCGTAACGTACTATCGCCACGCCCAGCGATGATTGTTGAAGCGGTTAGGAGCTTCCGGTATTACGAGCCGGATGGCGCTCGTCCGTCCCCAGCCCGGGAACCCCGGGTTCGCCAAACTCATGCCTAACAGACAGGGTGCTAGGCCCCTAGGAGCAGTGATACCAGGACGTGGGATTTTTCCCACGCATGCGCACTACCGAATCGTCAGTAACGTATATACTTCACTAAAATATGGGATAACGTTAGACTCCTGTGAAAATTGAAATACGATAGAAATTAGCACCACTTACGCATACCTACTGTTGCACACATAACGCTATTTATAGGGCTGAGCCTGCGACCCCTGATACCGTATTCAGCACATTGGTAGATTTGTAGATATGCATCGAACTTAGCAACCAATGTTCCTCGCTGCTCTTCTAAAATCTCCAGCCTGGACTCTTGGGCTACAGCCCGAGCCGAAGAAGCGGCATCTTCTGCCTGCCTCTTCTCTTCGCCCCTCGCGCGCTCTTTCTCCCACTCGGAGTCGAAGAGCCGCTGCTGCTCCTCCATCTGTTCAGTTAGGCCTTGCTGAAGATTCCTGAAAAGCTGCTCTAACGTTAGTGCCTCCCCAGACGCAGAGTGAGTCTTCATTCCACTTCTGACACCAGTGTTGCGCCGGGGGGTGCTTGCTGATGACTCCATAACAGTCATACTGCCATTAACTTATATTAGGATTCGTAATATCATATTCGCCAGTTTTTATAAACAATGCAACGATATATATCCATATGCATTACACCAGGCATGATTATAAATTTCTGCGCAGTTTGTAAATCACGCGCATGTTGAACGTAGATTCGGTAAACCAGGTCCAGCCGATCCCTGCCACTTGGCACCTCCACGATCGCATTCCAGCTTCTACTTGCCTCCCTTCAGGGGTCGCGGAACAAATTATTGATTCGGTCTGTACTTATAGTTTGATAGAGTGTTTCAAAGCGAATACAATGATCTATTATGAAGGTCATTCAAGGTCACCCAAAGTTAAACGCAATAGAAAATAAATTGTCTCAGAGTACTTTTCGAATACTTTGATATTGTTACTACAAGTGTTCAAAATGGCGTCCTTGAACATAGATACAGAGTCTAAATCGTTGCAATACTGATGACACTGCCTGGCTAATTTCATTTGTATCTATTACGGAGCACGCTCTTATACGTTCTTGCATGTCAAGTTTGGTAATTGATTTTTCGTGGTACACTTCTGTCTTAAATTTTCCCCGCAAATAAAAATCGAGAGGTGTCAGGTCTGGGGATTGTGCCGACCACTTGTTACTTCCTGATCGATCTATCCAACAATCTCCAGATTTTCTATTTAGAAATTCTGTAACATTGCGTGTTGAATAAGGAGGACATCCGTCTTGCTGGAACCACATGGATTGTCGTATGTCGAGGGAAGTGACTTCTAACAATTCTGACAAAACGTTTTCTAAGATTCTTATGTACTTACTACTATTTAGCGTGCTTTCAATAAAATATGGACCAATTATTTTATTATGAAGAAGGCCGCACCAGGCGTTTACAGACCAAGGTCTCTGTTTGTCGACTTCTCTCAACCATCGTGGATTATCTACTGACCAGTAGTGCATGTTGTGACGGTTAACTGCTCCATGGTTTGTAAATGTGGCTTCATCGGTAAATAACATTTTACTAAAGAACATTTTATCGTCTTTTAGTTTTCGTAAGCCCCATTTACAAAATTGTAAACGTTTTATATAATCATTTTCAATTAATTGTTGATGAAGTGATATTTGGAACGGATGAAATTTGTTAATGTGTAATATTCGTAAAATACTTTGTCGACTATTCTTACTTTCGCGTTCCAGTTGTCTTGTACTAACATGTGAATCTCGTCTTGGGCATGATGCCTCGGGGCCTACAGATATTATTGTAAAGAACGTTAATACATAATAATTAAGTAATATTATAAAATAATAATTTAGTAGTTCTGTAAAATATCAAACATGTATAACATTTTGAAATACGTAAAGGAATTAGTATGTTTTGCCGTGCCAAGTTGTTTCACTTCTTATATTATGTTTTATACGCACGCGGCATCTCTTTGTAGGATGTTCTTTTTCATTTTTCGCATGTATATGTTTAGAAAAATGTGCCCAATGTTTTGCTTGTAATCGAGTTGAGCATTCACTTTGCGATTGTCTGCCGCGTGTCGGATAGTTGGGAAGAGATAATTTACAGAGCATACCTTCTGCAATATTCAATCAAAACTATACTACTCTTATTTCTTCTTTTTTTGGCGTGTATGATACCAGTATCTTTGACATATTTTCCTGATTTTTTTTCAACGTTCGAACAACATTTGTATTTTTTTCATGCAAAATTTTGAATAGACGAGGAGATCAATGATCTAAGTACTAGGTATATTCTTTCCCTAAAATGCGTTCGGTTAGTTGCATGACTACACTTTCCGAAGCAGGTTCATCACTTCCTTGAATTTTGTCTTGTCCTGCGTAATTTTTGAATCGACAACAGTACCCAAAATTGGATTCACATGCTTTATAAAATGTAATTCTAAATCTGGCTTGTTTGGATACTACGAATTGTATGTAATTTAGGGGTCTCTGAATTTCATTAGGGATTTGTCTATGACGATATTTTTTTCCAAAATGTATAAGTGTTGAAATCTAGTATAAAGTAAGTAATCCACCACGGATAGAACGTTTCGTATTCTGTCGTCTTTAGAAATCATCTCATTATCCATAAAATGAAGATGTGCATTATGGCCAAAAAACGTATGCGCGGCATAATTTGCGAAAATATCGGTGCTATTTATATTTCTCGCTTTGACTAAAATATGTTAATATATGAGCCGTTTATTTTGAAAGTGGCCTTACTCCATTTATCTTCAAATCGAGATATTTAAGGGTTTGCGTTTCAAGGAATTTAAAAATATACGTATAGAATGCTAATGACTCATACTGCTTAAGGGTATCTAAGGGTGTTAAATTTATAGTTCCTATTAAAATAGTCGCAATTATTAAGTGAATAATATGCGTTTTCTTATCAAGAATGGAGTTAGGCCACTTTCAAAATTAAGTCAGATTCATTATAAAATTTGAAGATGCCCAAGTCCAGTCAACATAACTTAAGATGCTTCAAATTGACAAAAATAATACTCAATTTATTTTACTTATCTTTAAAACACTTCGAAAACATAATTTATGCGATTCAAAACATTTTTTCACTACATAACGTACAAAATTACAAACATAAATTTATTACAAAACAATTTACTACTCATCTACATTTTGTGCACGTGAAAGCGATTTGAAGAAATCATGATGTTCCAATGGTATATATCATAATAGGTCAATTATGTCCCTGAATTTTGCTGTTGTAATTTGTCTGATATTTTTATACAGCGGTGTCAATACAATATTTTCGAACTTTCTTGGTCTACCCCGATATAGTAATAAATGCAGGACTTAAAAATTTTCATTCTGATTCATTGATGTCTTATAGAAAATTTTATATGGTTTATTTTCGACAAAACGCATCCAACATATTTTTAACCAGTTTATTGATTCTCTATCAGAATTCTTTACCCTTTTAAAAATTGCGTCTTCTAATAATTTTATTGATACAAAATCTTCTTAAAGTATAAAGTATATCTTCTTCCTTTAACCCTTTGAGTACGGAATTATTTGGAGACTTTTATGCATATGGAACGGATTTAATTTTTTGCTATATGGATTAATATGTAAGAGTAATACATTTTATTTGGAATATGCTTATATTGGTGATATAAATATATTTTTGAAAGTACATATTAATTACAAAATATAAATAAATACATAAATGTAACAAAATAGAAATATTTATAAAGAACAAGAACTAACTTAAAATCTAATAATTTTGTACCGTGTGGTATCTTTCAAAACATGTCGGTAAATGTAAAGGTACCTGGCACTGTTTGCATTGCCAAGTGGTTTCTTTTCTTATTTTATGTTTATAACATACGCGGCACCGTTTTGTCGGATGTTCCTTTGATTCTGTTGCCGGAATATTCTCCGGAAAATGTGCCCAATTTTTTGCTTGCAAACGCTGTGGCGTATTGGCACTTGAAGGACGCCCACGGGTACTATAATTTGGCAGGACCACTTGCTCCAATAATTCTTCAGCAAGTTTTAAACGAAATTGGACAATGCCTGTTTTGCTTCCACAATTGACTTTATTATATAGAACGTGTGAATTGAAAATAGCCATGTCTATTAGATAAAACGCCATTTTTTTATAACCTTTCACGCATTTTCTCATAACAGGAAAGCATGCTAGTAATTGGTCTTGTTTATCAACGCCTCCCATACCTGTATTATATTCGATTACACATGATGGTTTGATAATTTTGTCAAAATCGTCATCTTTCTTTTTTCGCTTCCCCGTCTCAACTAAATCAATATTTGAATGTTTTGTACTAAGCATGTATACATCTTTCTTATCTTTCCACCTTAGTGCTAATAAACCGTGAGATGATAACATTTTGGCCTCTCCTTTTTTTAGTTTGAGGGAAGCAAGCTCTTTTGGCATGTATTTTCTATTCTTTCGCACAGTTCCAACTACATTCGTATCCTGTTCCAGTAATTTTAAAAATAATTGTGGAGACGAATACCAATTGTCCATGTATAGTATGTATCCTTTTTTCAAAATTGGTTGTGCTACTTTTAGGACAACACTCTCAGACGCTGGTATATCAGTTCCCGGTATTTTATCTGTGCCAACATAGATTTAAAAACGAATACAATAACCTGATGAAGACTCGCAAAGTTTATAGATTTTTATTCCAAATCGCGCTCGTTTCGATGGATTGAATTGAATATAACTCAAACGTCCTTTGAACTTCATAAGAGATTCATCTAGTGATACTGCGCTCTCTGGAGTATAAAGATGATCGAATGTATTATTTAGATAATCAACTAAATTTCTGATTTTCCTAATTCTATCATTTTTATCCAACTTTTCGTTGTCTGTAAAATGAAGGAATTTTGAGATATCAAAAAATCTATCCCGTGGCATAGTGGCTGCAAAAATTGGAGTATTTATAATAGTTCTTTTTGACCAATATGAACCCAAATTAGATTTTTTTACTTGAGACATAATAATACATAATGCAATACATATATCCCTTCATTTCATCCAAAGTTACTGAAAACCACTTTAGGTTTCGTTTATTTGCACCTTCTTTCGCAATTATTTGACTCGCATATCTATTCGTTTCTTCTACTATCATTTTCCAAAAAATTTCAGTAAGAACTTGGTCTAGCACTTTCAAAGGTGTAGAATTATCACCTAATTTGCGCAGGCACAAAGCATTGATTCCAGCTATTTCTTGAAATTGTTTTATATCGGCAAGATTTTCTTTTTCTTCCCAAATCCATTGTTCTTGCAATTGTTCGATAGAAGAATCACTATCGCTCGATAAAAGCCGCGCGCGTTTTCGACGTACTGGTATTACTCCACTATTGTCAGTATCACTTTTCAATTCATTGTCGTTTTCATCATTTTCATTCTCTAATTCACTGCAATCACTGTTATCATACAGATTTAATTCTACTTCATCGGAACTATCATTATCGCTTTCATAAAATGAATTTTTTAATTCAGACATCTTAGAATAGCGTATCAAAAAAAATTCACTGCAATCACTGTTATCATACAGATTTAATTCTACTTCATCGGAACTATCATTATCGCTTTCATAAAATGAATTTTTTAATTCAGACATCTTAGAATAGCGTATCAAAAAAAACAGGGATAAAATAATAATAAATGGAATTAACCTTATTTGCAACTGTAAGATGTCGAGAAAAACGTTAGGCAATTGTTTGCGATCAACGCTAACTAGCGGGGGTGTCGCAAAAATCAACGCCTACTTATCAAACTCTGATGATGAGTCAGACTCGTCCACCGTAACTTCGCCCAAGTAAACACATGATGAGTCTCACTCGTCAAATGTACTCAAAGGGTTAAGTATAAATGGAGTTAGGCCACTTTCAAAATAAAGGGATCGACTATTGAACTAACTCTGAAAACTTATGTGTTCAAAATTATCGTATTTATTCGGAATATAAGTAAGCTTAAATGCTTTATTGATAGATAACTTAAAATTGTACATGTAACCACGGGCAACCGGAAATAATTGACAAATGGAGTTAGGCCACTTTCAAAATAAACGGCTCATATGTTTCAGATTTTTTTTATCTGCGAGATTACAATACATAACACAAAATATGCTCTAACTTCACTTTTAAATGGATACCACTTCGTGTCTATTTTCGTACTCTGTTCCATTTTTATTGTGCTGCATATCTATTCGTTTCTCTATCATTTAAAAAAAAATCATCACGTAAAACTTGTTTGAAAACACGCAGAGGTGTTATATCTATACCTAATCCTCGTAGAACTAAACCATTGGTACAGGAAATTTCAATAAATTGTTTTATATTGACAATAGTTTCTTTTTCTTTCCAATTCCCTTTATCCTCTGTTATATCAGAATCATCACTGCTTGCTAGTCTTCCACTTTTACGCACATTTTGTCGAGCAGAGAAGACATTTTGTCTTCACTGGAATTTGAAGCATCACTTGAATACTCCAAAATGTACATTGACACTTTGATAACCTTTTTCAATCTCATTATCATCACTAGAAGACCTCAATAGACTTTCATCGTCACTTCTATATTATATATTCAAATCAGAGATATTGGGAAAATTCTATCGAATTTTTGCTAAATCCAAATCTGTACTATGGCGTTCGGCGTCACACACCGATCACTGTTATAATGACTATTGCTTTCAATGTACTGATTTTCTAGTGATACAACGTTGCTAAGAAATTGGTAGATATTTTAAATTTAATATTAAGATGTTGTTCCTTAATGAACGGAGTAGGGATTGAAGGAGGAGGAGGACTTGGTTTTAGTCTTCTCTGGTGTTGGTTTACTACTAAATTTCTTTATTGATTTTTTCAATTCAAGGAAAACTGTTTCTGCCTGAACCTATTTCCCGCTCCGGGTTTTACGCGTGGTTCTCGACCTCATCAAACGATTCAAACTTCCCGAGCCTTGATACGCATCCTGGGTTTTGTTGCGTCTCAAAGGTTCAAGAGTGGCTTGGATTCGGATGGATTTTTTAAATGGGTGACAATTTGACCGATATGCAAACTGGGTTTTGTTGCGCCTCAGCTCCTTCGTGATCGCGGTTTCGCGAATAAAGATACTTTTTGGTCACTTCTGTGAGATTTTCTGATACGCGGACGAGGCGTTTTCGTGCTTCAGGTCTGTCGAAGACGTTACCAATTCTACTCTTTTGACAGAGAACAGGTTGTCTAGGCAAACTTTAAACTTAGCTATTATATCTTAGGTCCCGTGGATTAAAGTATATTGTTGCGACTAGGAGTATGGCCGTAGGAACCACCACGTTTCACATTCAATAACCACTATTTAATAACACTATAAATTGTACAGAAATAGTAGGGTCCGAAGAACGTGTCTTCGTTTCTCGAAGTCTTGTCCTACTCTCTTTTTTTAAACAAGCTTCTTTTATCCCGGTTGTCGGGGAGGCATGGGAACGGACCTTTCGACCACGGGCGCCCGACGCAATATTACTCCCCCTCCCGGAAAGCGTTAATCCCAAATGCAGCGTCGTCCACGGGAGGGGGGTGCGGAGCGTCTTCTTATTTTCAGGTACATCCGCCGGCAAGGAGAAGAGGCAAGCTTGGGACCCCTTTTCAGGTGGTCCTTTCGACGGCCACGTCTCGGCATTTGCCTTCTCGCTCGAAAACCACCCAGAAAACCCCGAGCAAGGCGCCGGTATCTCCTCTGGACTAAAAACGAAGGAATTTCAGTGCCGATCTAGGACCGATCTAAGTCCATCTGGTCCAACGACGACTCCATCCCGCCGGAAACGTCGTCCTACGACTGTCTTCCGACTGGCACCTGCCAGGCGCCGCACGCCACATCTCCGTTGACCATCCCCAAGACCGTGCCTCCGCTCCGTGCAATGGCAGACCCGTTCGTTCAAGTCCCTAAGTGCCTTGACGTGAATCACGTTCCTAGTTCCCTCGCCGTTCGCTGCTTGCCCTTGCTTTGTCCAAAAAAAACGCCTAATCCTGGAAAGGAAACAACACGGCAGAAATAGCACCCAAAATTTTCCTACAAACGTACGACTCTTTCCCTGTCGATTTTCGGAGGCGAAATTCGCTTGGGGCGAGCCGACATCTCCCAAGACCCTGTTTTGGGTCTGGATGCAAAGGTCACCGCCGGAAAACAGCTCGCGGTTTTACCCTTTCGGAGCCGTCCAACGGCCATCCAAGGTTTTACCTCGACGGAGCTCGACTTTTCCGCTCGTGCAGCGAAAGGGGTTTCACCCACTTTCATCCTGCTACCTAATCCGCTATAGTTAAACTGGAGCACAAAAGTGTTAGTCATTCTCACAATACAACGGCAGCCGAAACACTAGTAAATACAATACCTATTTACTATGTTTTCCTCGAGTTCCTTTGAATCGTGCTAGCCGATTTACATGAACTACTTTTGGTTTAGCTCCGTTCGACCGTGCTATTCGATAAATTACATCATTTATGCGCTTTCTATCATATACGGCCCTTCCCATGATAGTAGTGGACTCAGCCCACATCCCTGTTTTACTCCTTTTCCTGTTTGGAAGCCTCCTGTCATTCCCTCGTTCGTCCTCACCACAGCAGTCGTCTCTTCATACATCTGCCCTAGTCTTTTCAGCAATTCAGTATTTATACCTTTATCCTCCATTATTCTGCATAACAACTTCCTATCTACATTGTCGAAGGCTGCTTTCAGGTCCACGAACGCTGCGAACATCTTGTTTTTCTTCCGCCCCTTTCTCTGTTTCAAATGGCTCAAGACGAAGATGTTGTCATTCCTTTTCTGAAGCCTCCTTGACTTTCTGGTAACAGTTTTACCCTCTCCACCTCTTTTTCCAATCTTCCCCTGTCAATTCTGCATAAATTTTATGAGTCGTACTAATCAGTGAGATTCCTCTATAGTTTCCTACTTTCTCCTGGTCCCCTTTCTTATATAGCGACACAATTACGCTAGTCTTTCAATCGTTCGGCAACTCCCCTTCCTTCCACACCCTGGTTATTATTTCCGTTAGCAACTCCGTCACCTCCCTTCCTTCGTACCACCATGCCTCCATCGGAATCCCATCTATTCCTGCTGCCTTTTTTTTTTCATCCTCACCATCTGGACTATTTCCTTCATATCCGGTCCCTCTTCTTCCCCTTTCCTCTCCTTATCTTCTTGTACCGCTCCGCCTTCGTTACCTTCCTCCCTGCCCTCCATTCTTGTGCCCCCCAGTGTCCCCACGATATATTCGTCCCATTGGTCCTTCCCTATCCTGTTCGTCATCCATTCCTTCTTCCTTTTTTTCCTATTGATATATGCCCATACTTCCTTTTCATCCTCCCAACTGTAGTCCTCCCAACTGGTTTTCCCTCTTCTCCATCTTCTGTATGATCTGTGTACCTTCCTCTTCATTCTAGTACAGTCCCGGTTCCACCAATCCTTATAGCCTGTTTTTCTCCTTTTCCTTTTTCTTTCCCTACTTACCAATGCACCCTGTACCAGGTCCTTCAGCTCCCTCCATTTTTCTTCCGTACTTTCTCCTCTTCTTATTTCCTCCCATTCCATATCCGTTCCTTCCGTGTACTGTTCTATTGTACTCTTCCTGTCTACCCCCCTCTGTCCTACCATTTCGAATGTATTCCCCTAGCTCCCTCACCATATTTCCTAGCATTCTCCCCCTACTATTTAGCCTCTTGTCCTTGCTTTCCCTTTTCAGCTCCTATTCGTCTTCTTCCATTCCTTCTTCCTCTCCTATTCTCGCATTAAAATTTCCATCCATAACAATATACTCCTCCTTATCTTTCTCTACTATTCTTTTCAGTATCCTCTCTCCTCTCCTGTAGGGATTATAACTAGCTCCTTGGCCTCTCCCTCCCTTTTAATTTTCGTTATTACCACACCTTCTCCCCTTTCGTGAATTTTCCTATCCCCTGCTGTCTCCCACCCTTTCTTTACCCTTATTAAAAAACTCCCTCTTGCCCTGCCCCTTTTCTTACTTCTCCCTGCCAATTTGGCCTCCCATCTATGTGTTTCCGGCAGGCAGCCCTTTAATCTCTTCCAGCCTTTTTCTTCTAGCCATGTCTCGCTTAGGCACACATAATCTTTTCCTACAACAAATTTCCAAAAATCCACATCCTGCCTCCCTAACCCCATTACATTCCAAAACATTAGATCCCTCTTTCCTCTCTCTCCCCTCCCATCTCTTCCTTTTTTACTCCTTTTCCCATTCCCTTCTTCTTGACTCATGTGGAGTTTGCCGTCTCCTTCCTCCCTCTCTGCCCCCTCTTCCCGCTGATTCCCTCCCTTTTGCTCGCCTCCCCTCCCACCGCCCTTATACCTTTCTTCTCCAACTCCGCTTCTATGTCCTCCCATTTCCTCCAGCCTCCTCCTGTTTTTACTTCCCCTCTCCTTACATCCTTGCCCTTTTCCCTCTCTTCTTTAACCCACCTATTAATCTTTTCCTGTCTCTTCCTCTCTTCCCATGATAGGTCGTTATCTATAAATACCTTTCCTCCTTTCAGCTTGCTCTTGTTTACCATTACCTCTCTTTTATCCCCCTCACTTACCATCCCTACCACTATCACCTTCCCGCTCCTTCTTCCTCCTTTCACCTTTGTCTCAATCCCTAGTCTATCTTTAAAGAACTCTTCTACCTTCCCTTTTGTTACCTCCCCTTCCACCACCCACCCTTTTATAATTATGTTTTCTCTCCGCTCTTCCCTCTCTTTTTCCTTCACTATCTTCCTTATCCTTCTGCATTCGTCCTCGCTTAATGTGCTCGAGACGCCGCTGTACCAGTTTTCCTTTGACCCGGAGCTGCATCCACTCCTTACCGAGCTTCTATCTGCATTAAATATTTCCTCCCTTTCTCTCCTACTCTCTTCCTTTCTCCTCCTCCTTTTCTCCTCCCCTATTTCTATCATATATTTCTCCATACTCAACACCCTGTCCTCTATGCTCCTTAACCTTGTATCCACCTCCTCTTTCCATCTTAATATCTCCTTCCTAAGCTCCTCCCCTTCATCCCTTGCTACCACCCCTTCCGCAACCTCACCCTCTTCAAAACTTACCCTTTTTTTCTGTTTTGACTCGCATACCATCAGCCCCCTCTGCTTCGCATCTACCTCCCTCTTCGCGTTTTTTGGCATGCTGCTTGCTTTCCCGCCTGTTGCGCCTCCCTAACCTTAAAAACCTACGTCTCCTACCCTCTCCGTCCCACCGCGCTACTTCCTTCCCTTACCTACTTCCCCCTTCTCTATTCGTGCTTCCTTCACTTTCCTTACTTCCTATCCTCTTAATCTTCGTTTCCTCACTTTTTCTCCTTAATTATCGCTATTTACAATATAATCTCTGTATTTAGCGCTACTCGCTAACCATCCGCGTCCACTCACAACCACGCCGCGAAAACTCTAATAACAAATAGCAAAATTCCTGTTGTTGACCAACGGACAAAGTTCGTCTGCTCCTTTGAAAAAGGTCCTGAAGATGCTTCGGTAAGGGCTTCTCGTTTTCCTCTACGATGGTCACAGCATTTGTCAACTCGCTAGCCCCTACGAAGTTAAGTCCTTCCTGGTTCTTTATCCGTAGCTTTCTTGCAATAATGTCCAAACCGCAGGAATGTTTTCAGAGGAAATCGGTACCTAAAATGCACTCCTCCGAAATAGGTGCCACCAGAAAGTCCTCTTCCGACCGAAGATTTCCTAGCTCTACTATAAGGCGTTGTTTTCCAAGAACCGGAAGTTTCTCTCCCGAAATCGTAAACAGTCTCACATCCGCATCCACTGCGTCTAGATTATGCTTATCCCCGTTAATAAGGTTCACCGTCGAATTCGTATCTATCAATATTTTCCGAGGGTGTCCCGCTACAAATCCCTCGACGCTGGGGCAGTTCTTCGCTAGGATCTTTCGTGCGGCGGGGACAAACGAGCAAGAAGCCGACGTTTCCCCCTCTACATCGGCTTTCTCCCGTTTCCCTTCTGGTCTTGCTGTATTCTTTTCGTCGTACTCTTTGCCCTTTTTGGATAATCTCGTTCAAAACGTCCTTCCTTATGATACGTCTAACTCTTTAACGGATGCGTGTCGCGCTCTTCTCTAAATTTTCCAAAATAACCCTTCTTAACCGGCCTGTCTCGTGGATCGGAGCGCGCCGCCCGAGGGAACCGCGAACTAGGTGCATTCAGCTCAGTCGCTAAGGATTCCACTGACTCCACCTCTAAGGCCCTTACTACGGCCGTTCTAAGAGTCCAATAGCCGCCTAAATGTAAGACACGCCTTATCTGCTCGTTTCTTAGCACGGAAATAAACTGCGACGTAGCGAGTTTCTCCCGCGTCTCTACAGGGCATTTCTGAGGCCAACTTGAGGATCGTTTGACCCGATTGTTGTTTATAATTCTGGAAACGGATAAAATTCAAATTTACAAAATTTTTGAGCCCGTAGCGAAACTCTACAGCCGACGCCAGCCTTTCGTAATCTGTTCTCTCCTCCGCGGAAAGCATTACAAGCACGCTTCGCGCGGGGCCGTCGAGAGAGGCCACGAGCGCAGCTGCGCGCCTCGCCCTTTCCCGGTGGTTAAGATCGCAAATGGTTTCAAATTGGACTCTGTGGGCTTCTCACGAAATTTCTCCATTAAAAAGAGCGGGTTTCAAAGCGCACCCGAGCCTATTTGAGGCGGAGGAACACGTCTCGTTCCGCTGGTGAGCTATACTAGATCCTAATATCGGTATTTCGGAGCGCGGACGCTCGGGAACATCGGACACACCCGCAGCGGGGTCTCCGTGCGCCGTTCCCCGAATTTCCCTATTTCCATTTACGCGTAACCGGTTCGTTATCACCTGGAGACTCCGTTCTACCGCATCCAGCCTGGCCTCCCTCGCAGCTCGACGGGCCTCTGAGGCAGCTTCCTCGGCTTGCCTCCTTTCCGACTCCAGCACTCGTTCACGCTCCCAACGCGCGCGTCCAAGAGTCGTTGGTTCTCCGCCAGCTGCTCTACCAGGGATGCCCGTAGCCCGGCGAATAAAGCCTCCAACGACGGGCGTTCCTCGGCGCCTTCTCCTGATTCTCCCCTAGCCGCAGAAGCAGGCTCCATCCCACTTCTGACAACAATGTTGCGACTGGGGGTACGGGTGAAAGAACCACCACGTTTCATGTTTGATAACCACTATTTAATTACTATAATAATTGTACAGAAAATGGCAGAGTTCTAAGTACGTGTCTTCGCCTCTCGAAGCCTTGTCCAACTCTCTTATTATCAACAAGCTCCTTTTGTCTGGTCGTCGGAGAGGCACTAGGAGCGGGCCCTCTGACCACGGTCGCATGGCGCAACAATATTATTTGAAGAATAGCCGCCTTTTATATAAAAACAAACCTTCATCAATGCATAATTTTTAGTAGGGATAGAATAATTGGCTAAATGATTTTCGGAACATACCATCGATGTTCCTTGTTTTATATATCCGATGATTGTTAGTTTTAAGATCATGGCTGAAGTGTAGTATCTCTAACAATTTCAAATAACGATCTCTAGCCATAATTTCTTCGAAAACATCACTACGCAGAAGTATATCTCTACTCCAGTATTCCACCAAGGACAACTTGTTGCGTGTCATTAGAAATGAAAGAGCAAAAAAACAGTACAATTCGGATACAGTTGTTTCTTCTACATCCTTAATATTATTATTTTTTTTTTTACCGATAATCATTCGTTTCATTTGCGATAAATTGTACAAACTCTTCTGAAACGAAGAGTTGAAAGTAATCAATGATTTTTGTCGATCTGCTAATAATCGGTATAATCCTTGGATTATTCGCCGTAATCGGATGAATTTTAGGGATGAAAGTTTTACATCCATGTATCACAGTAGTCGTCATAGTCTTCATCATGATTTTTTGCTTCAGAGTGTGAGGTATCATATATAGTCTTTCTGTTTCTGTGTAGATTGAAATTATCTTCGTTTTCATTCTCGGAATCATAGTCTGTATCAGTCAATCCATTAAAAAATAGATTTTTCTTTGAAGTTCACCTTTACATTCTAACAAGTGTTTTTAACCTAAAGATTTACCTCTAATCTATAAAATTAGATACTACTCTTCCCAATTTCTCACGCTTTTTTTCAATTACTTATAACGGTTTAAGAGGGATTTTGTACTATAATTCTTATTCTGTATTGTAGTTGCGTCTTGTACCTAATAAATACTCCACTATTCAGTAGAAAAAAACAAGTATGATTCGTACCGGTGAGAGTCGGCACAGGTGGTCGCATACACGTGAATTATCGTCAGTTCCTCCTCCTACACAAATCGTCGCGCGAACGCTGCTTTTATTCAGCACCCGTACACATAGAACGTCTCGCGACCACCGACTATCTTCTCTTTCTGGATTTCTGTTTTCTTTCGCATTATTTTTCTTATTCCCCCCAATTGCTCCTTTCCTTCCTCGTTTTTCCTTACTTTTCTCCGTCATTCTTATCTAATCTACCCCCATCCCCCCCCGAATCCTCCCTACTACTTACCCTCAATCCTCTATTTCTTGTACCCTAAGTTCCTCGTCGTACCCCCCCCCCGCCTGTCATACGTGCTACCACGTCTCCTTATCTTCCTCACATATCCTGCGTTTCTTCTTTTCGCTCTTCTATCAATCTCTCCCTTTATTGACCTCGTTTCCTAATCTCCACCTCGTTATTCTTGTCCATCTACTTTCTCTCCCTCCCTCTTTTAACACTTGGCATGCGGGTATACTTCGCGGCGGAATTACGCGCGCAGCTGGTGGTTTTTTCGTGAATCTCCCGGGACTTTAATTATTCGATAAAATCGCAATGAATCGAAAACTATCTCGTTTTTCTCAACGAAATTTCTGGAAAGAAACAATACGAAGCGTTGCCTAGCAACATAAGCACCATACATTCAACGTCCATGGTATTTATTAGGTTGGGGAATAAGTTCGTAGCGTTTTTTATTTCTTTTGTTTTACGATTTGTTTGCTGTTTGGTAAAGGGTAAGTAAGTATTCATTCGATAGAACTCTTTCTGCTCTACAAAACTATGTTAATGTCCTGGGAACGACAGGATCAAAATTAACCCTTTTCGAACGTATTCAATTTGGTCATCGGTGTCGTACTGGTCGGAATTAATTTCCGTCGAAAGAGCAGAGATACATAACATGCAAGATTACGAAGGATATACAAGATTTAGTAACTCTTTTGTGAACTTTAAATATATGTTTACTCTATAAAGTGATCTAATTACATGTTTTTGTATAAAAATTATATTTTATAGTTCTCCATCGTGTGGTATCTTTCAAAGCATTCCCCAACATGCAGGCCCGGTTTTCGATTGCATGTATCGCAAAAATAATTGGTTTGGCGCCTTCCGCCCTGAATCTTCCTTTTTGAACATTCAGAAGAATCATTACTTTTCACTTCTTCACAATGCCGCAATATATGCAGTTCTCCATTGAGTCTTTTCTCCTTATCTGTTGTCGATGGTTTTCCTGGTTTTGATTGTGCTGTATGACGAAAATCACCTACCAGTTCTTCCACCAATTTTCAAACAAACATAAAATGTGTCATAGTCACACCTTATATAAGATGTAACTATTGATTGCACAAACCTCTAATTCCCAGAAAAAAAAATTTCGCTACCATTTGCAAGATTTTCTCAAAGAACAACATGAACTTCCTACTTGATCAGCCTTATCGACACCTTCCATATTCATATTGTAATTTATGACATTTGGTTTGGTAATGTTGACGGTGCCACCTTGTATCGTCGAACGTTGTCGATTTCGTTACGCTTAAAAGACGAGGGACTCGCAACGGCGTCTTGCACGGCGAGTGCGGAGTGACAGCTTCTGTTTCGGTTGGATTTCGTTATCTCCAATTGATAGAAGCACCGTATTGGTTCGTGAATAGGTTCCTTGGGTATTTAAGTTTGTTTAGAGAAAGTGTAAACTGATATGTGAATGAATACAGTGAGAGTAGATATACGACCGCAAAGGGTTAAAAAATAAATGTGATAATTTCAATGAAGTTTATTAAAATATTGTAAACAAAGACATGGTTGGTCTTTGCATGCGTTACAAAATGTGACGACTTTTTTAGTTCAATTTCTTGCCGTCTTGCGTCCTAATAGCCTTGAATTTTTCGCATAACAGCTATAACAATATTTTCTGATTTCGTGAACATCTTCCTTTTTTTGTATTTATGAACACTTTTTTTCCTAATATACACAGGAATTTCTTCATCCGATTGTTGTACAAGTGCATTGACCAATTTTCTTCGAATCAATGTCACTGATATGTTTTCATCGTTGCTTCTTCAACCACAAATAGAGCTTTTATAATAGAAGTACTTAAAAGAAGCTTAAATGCTAACTTTTTATACCATTTTATAGTCCGTCTCAAGGGACTGCTATACACTCATCTGGTCGGATAAATCAATCGCGGTTTTTGCTTTATTATACTCAATGATGATTCTTGGTTTGAGGCAATATCCCCATTTTGTTTTTACATATACGGTTTTGTTTGAATATTTGGTAGATAAAACCAAAACATCCCTCTTGTCCTTCCATTTCAATACTGTAATGCCATTATTATTTTCCTTGGCGATCATTTCTCCACGTTTCAATGTGGTAGATAGCACGTCGTTTGGGTTTCCATTCCGATTTGCTCTCAGGGTGCCAATTAAATGGGTATTTTGATTTATTGGTTTTTTTTTCCCAAATCGACACTGATGTACTAATTATCAGTACATAATGTGTGGCCTTTATGGAATAAAGGGTCAAATAAAGACATTATAATATTTGATGGTGTCGTATTTTCCTTATCAAGCGTTTTTCCGGCGTAGACTTGAAAACTATATGTATATCCTCGACCACCGTATAATTTAAATATTTTGATTCCATATCTATGTTTTTTTTTTGTTTTAAATATTGCCTGAATACAATTCGCCCTGGGAAAGGAATTTGTCAATGTACACTACCTCGGGTGGATCATAATAGATTTGAAAATTTTTCTTCAATTCGTCTATGATAAATTTAATTTTTGATAGACGGTCACGTGCGTCAACCTCTCTATCATTTGCAAAATGTAATACTTTCATTAGCATTTCAAACCCATCCCTGTCCATTACTTTTCGGGGGAATGTTTGAGCGAACAATGGATCTCGAGTCCAATACATACGTAAGGATGGAAGCTTCACCATTCCCATTCATATTATCAGACCAAATAAACGTTTGATCTCGTTTTTGTTAGTTGGCGTCCATTTGTCTGATGATCTAGAACCGATCCTGGATTGAGCAGCATAAATATTTGTCTGCTCACATATGTGTTCAAAAATTTCGTTAGTAACGGAATGTCCATAAAAATCTTCGACTCTCCTGCAATTCTGCACTTCGTCATTGGTTTTCTTGGCCGTAGGCGCTCGTAAAAGGCACAAGATTTGGCTGGTAGCCTTTTGGATCAAACCATCCATTTTCATCACTCCTTTCGGTCGCACTTACGCCACAATTGTTGTTGTCAAGCTCCATTGCCTACTCTAACGAGCTATAATCTTTCAACGATGACTACCGCGATACACAACGACGTCGACGTGTGGATGATAAAAATAATTCACTGGATGTGTCACTATCACTTTCTCTTCCGGACATTTACGGTTTTATAGGCAACAAGTATTTTCAAATAGAACCTAAAATTTTTTACTGTCGAAATTGTCTCTGCACTGCCGTGGCTTCTTTCTAACGGATCGTCTTTTAGACGTCGCTTTGTGCCGGTTGTATACATATGCACTGACAGCACCATTGCCCCACTCCGGAAAAGAAGTTGAAAGAAGTCAGATCTATATACACTGTCGCAGTCTCAAATTTTACCCAAGTGCGCGCCGTTAAGTGTTCGCCCGCTGCCGGCTGAACGGAAAGAACAGCAATATCGGCGCCGAGCTTAACGCGTTAAGTACCATATTACCCTTTTCGCCTTCACTTCCTTGTACTATTTATTATATTTTGCCTTTATATTTTCCCATCTCCTCCCTGTCGCTTCCCTTTCACCTCTCCACCAACCCATCAAGCCCTTCTTCCTTTTGTTCTATCCTTCTTTTTTCACTTTCTCTACCCCCATCCCAACCTTTTCTTTCTCTTTTGTTTCCTCCTAGATCCCACTTTTCTTTCTTTCGTCCTTTCCCTCGTTTCTTCTCAACACTTCCTGATCAGTTCTCCCCCTTTCTCTTCTTGCATTGTTTTATCCAACTTTCATCCTTTTATTACTGCTATAATTCCCAATCTATCCCTTTTCAATTCTTCTCTGATCATATACTCCGACGTTTCCTGGTCTATCTTTAACACCCATCTCATATACCTCTCGTGTAACTTTTCCATTCCTTCCCTTTGCTTCGAGCCCCACACTTCTACGTTATACTCTGATATGGTCCAAAGCAATGTATCAAACATCCACATCCTTCTCCAATCACCTGCATATCTCCTCTTCCCTATCCCGCATATACTCCCCATCATGGCTGCCCTCTGCACTCGCTCCCTGCAATGCAGTTCCTGCCTTGCATTCCTTTGGAACGCGTATCCTAGGTACACACCGAATCAATAATTTGTTCCGCGACCCCTGAAGGGGGGCAAGGAGAAGCTGGCATGCGATAGTGGAGGTGCCAAGTGGCCTGGACCGACTGGACCTGGTTTACCGATTCTACGCTCAATATGCGCGCGATTTACAAACTGCGCAGAAATTTATGATCTTGCCCGGTATGATATATATTCATATATATTGTTGCATTGTTCATAAAAATTGGCAAACATGATATTACGAAACCTAATATAAGCTCTTGGCAGTATAGGGAGATGGAAAATGTGGGTATTAGCTTTAAACATGCTTCGCCAGTTACTCCAACGAAGCAACTAAGATGCAAAAGTTTCTTCTCGAAGGATATTTATTAAATGTTTAAAGCCAATACTCACATTTTCCATCTCCTTATACTGCCAATGACTTATATTAGGTTTCGTAACATCATATTCGCCAGTTTTTATGAACAATGCTACAATGTACATCGCTATGTATTACACCGACCATGATTATAAGTCTCTGCGGAGTTTGCAAATCGCCAGCCGGTCCCTGTCCCTTGGCACCTCCACGATCGCATTTCAGCTTCTCCTTGCCCCCTTTCAGGGGTGGCGGAACAAATTATTGATTTGGTCTGTATCTTAGTTCCCGTAGTTATATTTTTTTTGCCTTTTCAGCGTCATACCACTATCTTTCCCCTACCTACCTCTTCTCGAAATTTCATTATTTTCGATTTACCCATATTTAGGTTTAACTTCTTCTCATCGAGGTACCTTTTCAGTCTTTCCATGAGGCTGTTCATTTTTCCTTCACTCTCCGCCATTAAAACGATATCGTGCGCACATGCAAGGGAGTATATCCTTTCTCATCGTATCCTGACTCCGCCCACTTTACTTTACCCAACTTTTCTTCCAAATCCGTTATCGGTATGTTAAATAATATATTGCTCACCGAGCAGCACTGTCTCAACCCTCTCGCTATCTAAAAACCCTTGCCCTCTTTCCCTTTTAGTCTTACCCTGCTCGTCGTCCCCCTTAACATCTCCTCCACTCCCTCCACGAGTCCCTCATTTACTCGCCTCCTCCTCATTGGCCATCCACTAACATTCCCCATATCTAACGAGTCAAACGCCGCCCTCAGGTACACTGCTAACACTAAGCTACTCCCTTTCTTTCCCAGCTGCCCGTTTGCTAGGTAATTCAACACGTAAATCCATTGTCCACCTTCCTTTTCTGACCTCTGTTTGGTTTTCTGTTAAAACTCCATTCTTTTGTACTTCATTCCTTAACCTCTGCGCTAGAACCGCTGCGTATATCCTATAGAGTACACGCATTACCATCAGTCTCCTGTGTTCTTGTACCACCTTCGCTTCCCCCTTTTTCCTCACAAGTACCATTAGACTTTTTCCACATCTGCCATCTCTCTCCCTTCCAGAACCTGTTGTAGAATTCCTTTGCCCATTCCATCGTACCCTCATCTCCTGTATTTCCACGCCTCACACGGTACCCCCCCCCCCCCGCCCCTCAACAGACACATACGGACGCACGCCCGCACAACCATCGCCTTGCCATCTCCGATTTTCTCTAACAGCTCCCTACACTTCTTTTCACTCATTTCTTCCTGTTCTTTTTCCATCCTCTCCCCTCCTTTTCATTTTTCCTTTCTTAACTACCCTTCTCTCTGGGCCCTGAATACCCCTATGAAATACTCGGTCCATTTCTCCATGTTTATTCCTTTTTCCACTTTTCTCTTTCTTCCTTCTCTATTAATTATTCTCCATACTTCCTCTTTATCCCTCGTCTCTTTTAATCTCTTCTCCCATCTTTCATTCTTTCTCTTCTTTTCACACACCTCTCTATACTCCTTTTTTTTTCTCCTATACTCTGCCCCCCACCCTTTTTCATTCCTTTAATGGCTTCTTAACTTCTCCCTTCTTCTTGCATTCTTTATCCCATCACCTCTCCCATTACCCTTTCTTTCTTCGCCCTTGCTCTTTGTATCCTAATCTGCTCAGTTGCCCCCTTTATCTTTTTTTCCACTTCCTCTTACTTCCGTCTTTCTCCCTTTCCCCTCCAGCTTTCTTTCTTCATCCTTTCTTCAAACTTCTCTTTTCTTTCTTCATCCCATATCCCTTTCTTCCTTCTTTTTCCCCCATTTTTTCCCCGTGCTTCTCTCTCTCTTACCCATTTACAACCGCAGTCAGCGGTATGTGCTCGAATCTACACTTTCCTCTATGTCGAACCAGTGATGCCAGGACGTGGGATTTGTCCCACTCTTGCGCCCTACCGAATTCTCCGTAACGTATATACTTTACTCAAATATGGGGTATCGTTAGACCCCCGTGACAATTGAAATACGGTAGAAATTAGGGCCCCTTTCACGTATCTACTGTTGCACATAGATACGTGCATGGAAACAAGCGCCGTCGAGCTGTGACGTCAGCATGCGCGTGCGTACAAACGCTGTCACGTGGGAAAAAATCCCACGTCCTGGCATCACTGTGTCGAACCTCTCTACTTCTCCCCATCAAACACCATAGTCATCACAGAAGTTCCTCTTCCCCATATGTACGTATGTTCTTCTTCCTTATTCCCTCCTGCACACCTGTTAAGAACTCCACACCCCTTCTTTCCATACCCTTTTCTTCTGCTGCATGATTTTCCTCTTTATCCCCATCAATAACCCCGTCCCGGCTCTCCCCCTTTATTCTTCCTCTCCGCCCATTGCATCTTCCACTCATATCTTTTTCGCAACTTTCCTTTCACCGTCTCCCACTCTTTCTCCTCCATCCATTTACCACCATACTTCCCCTTCAGTCCTGCTACGTTTCAAATCCACATTCTCCATTTCTCTCTCTCTCCCTTCCCCTATCTTCATCCCTTCCCCTGCATCCCTATTGTTTACCCGTTCCCATCCCTGTCCCTGCCTTCCCTTCCCACTTTCCCTTTCCCATTTCCTCCACTTTCCCCTGCAAATCCACTAACTTCCTCACTCCGCTTCTATCATTTTTTCCTCAGCCTTATACCGTTCTCTCTAATCCAGCTCTCTTCTCGCTTTTTTTCTCCTCCTGTCTTCTTGCTATCTTCCTTCCCTCTATGTTGCCCCCCCCCCCATGTTAAGTCTTCATCTATCTTTCCGACTCTCCACCTCAGCTTTTTCTTCTTTTCCAATACCTCCTACTTCCGGTTGGAGACGAGTAGGAGTCATTCTTTGTAACTGCGTTAAGGTGATGATAGTCCACGCAGAATCGCGTGTTTCTCTCTTTTTTTATAACAATTGATTGTTGAAGACCAAGCGCTCTTCGATTTTTCGATAACTCCTTGTCTTTCCATTTTGACCAACAATTTCGTCACTTTCTCTCGGTGGTGCAGGGGTAATCGTCTTGCGACCTGTTTATCGAGACGCAGTCTCCAATGTCAATGTTATTTTACACTAAAGTACATCTCCCGATTTCTCCTGGATTCTTTGCGGATGAGTCCTCAAATTCTCGCAGTAATCCGTCAAACTTCCTTTTCTGCTTTTGTAAGAGGAACAGGATGCCCGTTCTCGCACGGGTAGCCGGAATCCTCAGCCCCGGTACGTCGTGCGGAAATGCTCTGCACTATTCTTTCTTTTTTTTGTGTCTGGGACAGGGCCGATCCTATCTCTACGAGCGCGAAGGATTGAATCCCAAGGGAGATCCGCTCGGCGCCACGAGTCCCACCGGCGACGCCCGAAAACGGCCGAACAAGCCAAGACTGCGAGCGCCCAGCCGGAGGGCCCGCGACGCGCCGGGGACGAACCCCCGTCCAGTACACCCGCAATAAACTGAACAGCTATTCGGATAAGTAGGTCCCACTCTGTTCGAAAAGCTCTCCAAGATGTTCCAGCACCGAAATCTCTTCCCCGAGAAAACCGATCTCCCCTTTTTCTCCAATTCTTAGAGTTTTTAGGAGAAAATCTAGCCGGCATCGGTGCCTTTTTAGAAAGGTGGTCCCCACAAAAATTCACTACACAACCCTTGTCGAGAACGATCTGGGCCTTCGGAGTGCACCGCCCTGAAGTTTTCCTTTTCTTTACATTGTTGGTCTTTTCGGTCTATTATTAGATCGTCCGCGATCTCTAGTAAGCGGTACAATATTTGTCGCGTGTCTGCCTCGGCAAGTCCCCATACAATGGTGTTTTTTTTACTTTTCAGTAGGTCAGTTCGGCGCAATTTGTGTCAGTCATTGCCCTTGCCCCATCGGTTCCTTTTAAAGGTGTCCGTTTCATTATATGTGATTCCGGACTATTTAAGTGCGATGTATCGTATTGGGGGTCGGGGTTTTTGTCTCGTGCGCGCGTCTGACTTCTTGTAACGATAGGTTCTCTTTCCGGGATGGTTCGTTCGGTTTTCGGAGGCCCCTTTTCTTTTTCGATTGGGTTCGCGTTTTTATTGGTTCCGGAATTTTTATTTATGACCGGACGTATAGTTTCGGGAGTTGCGCACTCCTCTCTTTGTCGAGCGCGACTTCTAGTCATTACCGGATATGCCTGGTTTTCGGCGGGCTCGATGGGGTTTCGAGATAGCGCGTCGGCATTTATGTTTGTTTTCCCCGCTTTATATACGATCTCGTATTCGTATTCGACTAGCTTTAATACGTTCAACCCGGCGTGAACCACCGGTGGTTTACAGGCATTGCTTTCATCTGGCGGCGCGAACCATCAGAGTGGTCCACGTCTAGTTTGCTGCGTCTGGCGGCGTGAATCACCGGTGGTCCATACCTAGTTTGCTATGTTTGACGGCGTGAACCATCGGTAGTTCCCATATTTCTAATTTTATTTAAAAAAGCATACTTTAAAGCGAAAAGTTGGGAGAGACTAGATGATAATATGTAATGGAAAAGAAAAATTATTTTTACAGTCATTTTCAATATACAGAAAAATTTATTTTCCATAGTTATTTTCAATATAATGAGAAACAATTCGTCAAACAAAAGAATCAAAATGAACAATAATTATAATTGAAGTATAACTCAGTAATGAACTTTAGCAAAACATGGGATGCAAAGTGTTGGTTTATTTTTACAGGCTGGGCAATAAGTGTTGACTCATGGTCTTCTTGATAGCATTTTGCCTTCCTTCTTGTTCAGCTATTGAACGATAGCAGTTCTTACATGGTTTCCTTGTCCTTCTTACAGATCCTTCATATTTCGCCAGATTATGAGTGAGTGGCGATTTCGGCGAAGAAGGTTCATTTTCAACTTTCAAAGGACAATGAATTATTTTTTTACGAAAATTTAGAATGCCGACATTTTTAGGAGTACCAAATTTAGTATATATGCACCATGCATTTACTATCAGGGTACCACAGATCAATTCTAATATTATCTTCCTATACCATTTAATAGTTTTTCTTAGTGAACTATAGTAAGCTGACATTTGATGTACGACAGTATGTGTACGACAATTACGACAGTATGTGGATGTTATTGTTTTGTTGCGGTTGGACTTTTGCCAGAATAAAGTTTTATCTTATAGGTATACCCTTCTATAAGACATAGCTTATAAAGTTTTACACCATATTTATGACGTTTATTTGGAATATATTGCCGACATTGTAACCGACCACACCAAGGAATCATACTTTCGTCTATTGTTAATTCTTTTCCAGGTTTCACTACTTTTTGGAAGTTTCTGTTTATCTTTTCTACAAGTGCAGTTATTTTGAATAATCGATCATTGGAACAGACTTGATCGCCATAGAAAAATGCCAGTAGTGAAGAATATCCAAAAATCGTTCTCGCGACATAGCACTTTTTATACGTTCATTACTGAACATGGAATCTTTTGACCAATATAACCGCATTTCTGGTACCTTAACAACACCCATTATTAACAAAATGCCTATAAATATATGCATTTCATCTCGAGTTGTTGGTTTCCATTGCTGTTTGTGTTTTCTAATAGTGAGTGATGAATGTGCTTGTGGCGCACATTTTTCATAATATTTGTTGGTTTCTAATACCATTAGGTCAATTATATCATCACTAAGAAATAATCTATAAATAGAAAAGGCATTATCATAATCTATTTCTGACAATATTCTATGTTCTTGATTTTATTCTTCAAAAGGAACACAATCTGTTATAAAAGGGCTCCAATCTTGTTGATTACACATAAACTGCGGCAGTATATTCTTCATGTTCTTCTCTATTTAGCAGTATTACGTCCAGAAACCCATCTTCCGAATCCGATGAATATAAGACTCTAGGTTTTTTCCTGCAGGAACTCAAAATCATAATAAAAAAAAAAACAAATTATAGAATACCTAACCTTACAAAAATAAAAGTATTTCACTTACATATATATTTACTTTGTGTGCGTGCGTGTGTGCGTGTGCGTGCGTGCATGCGTGCGTGCGTGTATTTTATTTGTATATATACTTCACAATTCGTAAATAAAGTTTTATAAGTACTTTATAACAATTTCATGCAATTAGACTTCTGACTCCAGCCACTGACAACAGAAAAATAGTGAAACAAACAAGCGCCGTCAGACGAATAAACAACTGATAATCTCGGGCCCGCCGACCATACGGACTTCGAAAAACTGCGCCGGGTTGAACGTGTTAATCTCCATCTAACTAAGCGCGACATCGGGTCCCTTACGCTATGCATCCACACCAAGGTGGTCCTTCACGAGGGTAAATTTCCTACCCTATAGGTATGGACGAAAATGCTGCACCGCGTATATTATTGCTAACGACTTTTATTCAATAGTTGAATGGTTTCGTTCAGCATCGTTTAAAGTACGCAACGCGTACGCGATTAGGAGGTTTTTACCTATCGGATCCTGACTCAAAATTGCCTCTAAAGCGAAACCTGAAGCGTCGGTGGTGACGACGAATGGTTTTGTGAAGTCAGTGTATTGCAGGATTGACTGGCTGCACAGAATGTTTTTTAATTCGTTAAAGGACGTTTGTTGCCCCCCCCCCAAGTAAACGCGACGTCCTTCTTCAGTAGGTCAGTGAGGGGTTTTGCTATGCTCGAGAAGTTTTGTATAAACCGACGATAGTAACTCGCGAGCCTAAGAAATTTTTATATTTCTTGGATTTTTTGGGACCGGAAATTCCCGTACGGCCGTTAGTTTGTCGGGGTTTGGTTGGACTACGTGTCTCCCAATTACGTGTCCTTAATATAGTACTTCTTTCTTTAGGAATTCGCATTTATCCGGTTGCATTTTTAGGCGAGCATTACGCAATCGTTCCATTAGCTTCCTAAATTTAATTTCGTGCTTCGTCAATGAACTAGCGTATATTACTATATCGTCCAAGTAAACAAACATTTCCTGCCCCAGTATCCCTGTTAAAACACGATCCATCAATCTTTGGAAGGTCGACGGTGCATTTTTTAATCCAAACTGCATTCTATTAAATTCATAGTGTTCATAGGGTGTCGAGAACCTGGTTTTGTGCGCGTCGCTCGAGTCTAATTTGATTTGATGAAAGCCCGATGCTAGATCAAAGATTGAGAAATATTTGGCTTCCCCGAGTTGGTCCAGTATCTCGGCTATTTGTGGTAATGGGTAAGCGTCTCCTAACGTCTTTTCATTTACAGCGCGGAAATCTAAGACCATCCGCCACCGTTTATTGCCTAAGGAGTCAGGTTTCTTCGGTACCACCCAAACTGGTGAGTTATAGGGTGATTCCGATTCCTTAACCCTTTCCTTACGGCAGTCCCCTCCGCTGGAGTGACGCCATTGAACGGCTCACCGCGGCGCGAAAAGTGCACTTTGCTCTTCAGCAGTCTTCGATATATTCGGACTAACGTTTTTCATCGCCACTTTGTGAACGTCTTGTATGTACACTTTTTTAGAGCTATATAACGACTGTTTCATCGTATTATAGGAAAAACATGAAAGTGGATATATTGTATGAATACTCAGTGATTTACATATTTACAAATTTTGCTATTATATTATTATATATAAAAATACAATTTGGGGTACTTAGACTTTAAATTATAATTTTTAGTAATTTAATTGAGAATGATAAATTCTAAAACAAGAGTCGACGCAGAGACCTACATTACAATTTTGGCATTCGTATCTAGACTCGCGTCTCTTGTCGTTTGCGCTGCAAACAACGCACTTTCTCTTTCGGTTTTTTCTAGCTGGTACATAGAGTGAAGGAAAATGTCGCTCTATTAATCGTAATGGATTATTATTGCCTGTTCGCTGATGATAATTAGTAGTCTTATGATATTTCTCCAGTATTTCCCGGATTAATTCTAGTTGAAACTTGGCCATAGATATGGCTTCTTGGGTTTTATGTTTATACAGACAATACACATTCCACACGCATATGTCTAGCAAATGGAAAAAAAATTTGCTGTACCATTTTAAAGATTTGCGCGTTGAACTGATAGTACTGATTACCATATCTGCCTTATCGACGGCACCCATAGAATCACTGATACGCAGAGAGGTTTTTGAGTAATTTTTTTTCCGCCATGCCTAGAAACCGTTGTAAATTCTGATGTATGCATGGTAGACAGCACGTATACATCCTTTTTGTCCGCCCACTTTATAACTACATTCAACTCTCCTATAACGCGGTGAGTGCGTACCGCGTTATATGGAAACCGCGTTATAAGAAACTCGGATTTAACCGTACAAACCAGGCTAATTCGTAACACGTTCTATGGAAACCGTCTACCGCGTTGTATGGAAACCGCGTTATAAGAAACTCAAAATTAGTACAAATCACATCATTCGTACCGCGTTATATGGAGACCAATAAATACAAAAGACAAGATAAATTATAAGATCTTTTTATTGAATTGAAGAGTTCATATAAGGAAAGGATAAAAAAAATGAAACAAAAACTACACTAAAAAATTGTTTTCCAACAAAAACAAGAAAGACTTTTGTAAAATTATGTAATCTTTCAACACTCATCCTCGCTGTCAGATATGAGTCGCCTAACTCGCCTTCTTTTAATGGGCAAAATGTCTTCCGCACTTGGTTCATCTTCACATTGGTTTTCGATTGTAGCTTTTTTTTCTAACTCCACTAAAACCTCTCTATAGGGAGCTAAGCAATTTTCTAGCCCTGCATAAGAATTCCCAATATTCCTTAAATGTTCGTAGATTTTAAGTACTTTCTGCTTGATAAGATTTCCACTGATAGGAATTTTTTGGGCTATACAGTCTTCCAACCAGATCATTAACGCCCTTCCATTTTAACAATATTAGAATTTCGTGTGCGAGTAACACGTTTTGCACATAACGGACAGCCATCTGCCACAGTTTTCCTTATATTATCTGCATATTTCTTTAAGGTTCGAATTGTAGATTCATTCAAATTTGTTGATTTTGCAACAGAAGATATTTTTTCCCCGCCTTCTAAACGATTTAAAATTTGGATTTTATCTTCAAGCGATATAAACTTTCTTTTTAATCCTTTCCTTGTTTCTTTTGTGTTCGACATGATGCAAATTTAGGGTTAATAATTACTTTGTTATTATTATATTAGAAAAAAAAATATTACTTACAGTATTGTGTAATGTTCTCCAATTATAAATCATAAATTAAGCAGCAAAAAGCTAAACGAATGGACGGAGCAGACAAAATTTTAGGAAGAATTGGTCACCAACGAGACGTACTGTGAAAGAGCTCTGAGACGACTGAAACCGATACCGTAAACGGTTAAGAGATAAGCTTGAATGTTTATACAAACATATCCAGTTGAAACCATTTATTGGGTGCACGGAAAAAACTGATGTGACGTTGTTGAACGGAAACCGCGCTGTAAGAGTACCACGTTATAGGAGGGCTGTCGCAATTTCAGCTTCGCGTTATATGGAAACCGCGTTCTGAGAGTACCGCGTTATAGGAGGGTTGACTGTAGTATTTTTGGATGACCGAATAGATGCCTCTCTTTTTCTTAGTCTATCATGAATCTTCGGCATTCCTTTGCGCCTTTTCCTGACGGTTCCGCATGCATTTGTGTAGTTGTTATATAACAAATTGAACAAAGCTGGACTCGAATACCAGTTATCTACAAACAAGGTACAGCCTTTTCCTAAGTAGGGCTTCATAAGTGTTTCTACTGTTACTTCCAACTTCCTAATTTCCTGATCTTCACTACTGACTTTAGTCGATGATCCGGCATATACAATAATATCTTGTAGAAACCCTGTTCGGCAATCACTAAGTATAAACGATTTAATTCCAAATCTACTTCTTTTCGACGGAATATACTGCTTAAAGGATAGTCGCCCTTTATACAATAATAAACTCTCATTTATGCATAATTTTTGATAGGGATAGAAAAATTCGCTAAATGCTTTTCGGAACATATCAATGATGTTCCTTATTTTATAGATCCGATCATCGGTGGCTCTAAAATCATGGCTAAAGTGTAGCATCTCTAACAGTTTCAAATATCGGTCTCTAGCCATAATTTCTTCGAACACATCACTACGCAGGACTATGTCTTTATTCCAATATTCGACCAAGGATAATTTCTTATTACGTGTCACAAGAAATGAAAGAGCGGAAAAACAGTACAATTCGAATATTGTTGTTCCATTTACATTCTTCATATTGTTGTTTTCTTTCTTAGACCAGTAATCATTCGTTTCATTTGCAATATATTGTACGAACTCTTCTGAGATAAAAAGTTCCAAATAATCAATAATTTTTGTCGACCTACTGATACTTGGTAAAAGCCCTGCATGTTTTACCGTAAACGGATGTATTTTTGGAACGAAAGTTTTTGAAGTTCAAGTGTCGCAATGGTCGTCATTGTCTTCGTCATCCTTTTCTTCTTCTGAGTGTGAGGTATCACGTATAATCCTTTTTTTTCTATGTACAATGAAATTATTTTCGTTTTCATTTTCGGAATCGTACTTCATATCAGTTAATCCATTGAAAAATAGATTTCTCTTTGAATTTCACCGTGACGTTCTAACAAGGGCGCAAAAAACATTATATAAAACAAATTTTTAACAAAGCTTCAAACAAAATATGTTCAAATGTGATCAAATGTTTATCAAATGTTTCTAACCCCAAAATTTATCTCAAAACTGTAAAATTAGACGCTAATCTTTCCAATTTCTCTCGTTTTCTTTCAATTACGGTTCAAGAGGGATTTTGTACTATATTCCTGGTTTCATATAGTCACGTCTTGTATCGTACAAATATTCCAGTATCCAGTAGAAAAAAACAAAAGCTTCTTTCGTATGCAGAATATATTTCTATTAGGATTTAATCCAATATGGGTCGATAGAATAGAGATTCTCTATCGGTACAGTATATTTCTTTTTACCGGCGTGAGTCGTCACAGGCGCTCGCATGCACGTCGACTATAATCACAGCCGTACCAGTGATGCCAGGACGTGGGATTTTTCCCACTCTTGCGCCCTACCAAATTCTCAGTAACGTATATACTTTACTCAAATATGGGGTATCGTTAGACCCCCGTGCCAATTGAAATACGGTAGAAATAACAGGAAGGTGAAATTTTTAAAAGAAATAACATTTACATAGAAATAAATGAATATTTATTTTTTTATTATTTTGTACATCCATTCTTTTTAACCATTCTTTGAATATATTTTTTTTTAACCAAGATGATTGGAATACTTTCTCTTTATTGCTTCTCTTCTTATTCGCCAATCCACTTGTGTTAGGTTGCTGATGATCCATCTTCTGGTTTCTGTCACTGTAATACACCAATATTGCACTACAATTTAACCCTTTGCGGTCGGCGGCTTTTTTAGCCGAGGGAGGTGCCAGGTCGGAGCGTTTTTCGCGAAGGCGTCGGGCGCCTTACAGGTACAAATAAAATGGTGTTATACATAAATCGTCTTATAAAAACGTTATATTTCAAAAGTTTATATATATTTTCATCTCTAACAATGTAATTTCCAAACTTAGTCTCTGTATTTTTCTTTGGTGTGGTATTTTAGAAAACATTGACCAATATGCATTCTCGGTCTGTTTGTGTCAGCTATTACCTTATCCACTAGCTCGTCGGTAAAAAATAGCTTGAAAAAATCAAGAGGCTCTACAACACTCGCGGGTACCTGTGGCCCTGCAGGTCTTTCGCCGGGAATGAAGTTTATCCTGGGTGGTATTTCTGTAGATTCGTCACAAGGTCTCCAGTCCGATCGATCAATGGTGGTTGAGACATCACTGTCAGTTTCAGATTCGCTGTCTATTACCCTTATTTTTCGTGTCCTTACACCCAGGACCACATCAGAATCTTCATCACTTTCACATTCTTCAGCATTACTCTCTCGCTCAATGTGACCGATTGCGTCCCGAAGTATGTCAAAACTAAATTCATCTTCGCTAGAATCGATTTCTCTCCTATTATCCATTTTTGCTGGGGTTCTAACAAAATCACTTTAGAAAAGTTTTCCTGATGCTTCCGCCACGATCGTAGAGCCTCAACTGAGTTCGGTGACATTTTCAGAGGCACAATCTTATCCTAACTTCTTAGAAAGTTTATCTTTTCTCTGCCGTTTGATACTTCACAGAAAAGAATGTAAACAGCTAAGGAACCTTTTGAAGCACCAAAGCTGCGCTCCTATCGTTTGACGTTAACGTAATCTAACATAAACACCCGTTGGCGCGCTTAGTCGCCATCCGACCTGCCGCGCGGAATGCAGTGGCGCCTGAGAGGCGCCTTCCGACCGCAAAGGGCTGAAATAAAAATTACGTAACAAAAACGTGTATCTATCGCGGCTCATAATATTCCCGAAGACGTCAGTTCGCAAAAACTTATCTTTCGTCCAATACTCCGTGTAATGTATTTTTTTTACTCTTATCATTAGTAGTCGAATTACAAAGAAATTGTATATTTCGTTCAGTGTTGCTTTCCCTTCGTGAGCTTTTGTGAACGAGCGCCCGGTAGTGTTCATCTTGAATCTTCGAATTCATTTGTTTTTTGAACAATACATGAAACCAAATTTTCCGAGAAGAATATTTGGAAGTAGTCTATCGGAGTTACCGATCGATTGAGCCGAATTGTCATCCCAGAATTTTGAGAATCAAATTGATGTATCTCCGGCTCCAAATTTGCAGGTGACCAGATTATTCTTTCAAAGCTTTCCTCTTCGCGCACAGTAAAATCTTCGGACTCGGAGGAACTGATTATTCTCATTTTTTTTTTTTTTTAATGCCTTTCCTACTCTGCATGTTTCTACTGATTTGATTTTCGAATTCTGAGTCGGATTCTGAATTGCCAGAAATTGCCCTTTGTTTTCTCTTTTCATGTGGCATTTTGGGGTAGGGACTCTAAATATGAATAAGGACATGTTAGAAAAAGAAAATTGTATATTTATTTAAGGAAAAAGCAATAATTTATACCTGATACTGCCGTAAAAACAAAATGTATATTCTGCCTGTCTATTGTTTTCTTTATACTGTTGTGAATCGACGTAAAGAAAAAAGAAGTGTGCAACAATTATTAATATGAAAACAATTATTGCGTATGAAGACAATTTTTCAATTCAAATAGTGAGAGAGTGAGTCACTAGAGCGAGCCACTACACTGGCGCGTCATTTAAATATATCATCTGCGAAAGCCACTATAGTGGCGCGTCGTCCTGAAAGATGATATCCGCGAAAACCACTATAGAAACGCGTAGTCCTGAAAAATGATATCCGCAAAGCCACTATAGTGGCGCGTCGTACCTAAAAAGTTAAGCTGCTTCAAAGGCAACACGATCTTCTCTATGTCGATCAGACAAAGAAATTTTGAACGCGGGTCGATAGCAGTGCACAGCCGATTCGTGTAAAAGTTTTTATACTGTTGATTTTGAGATATTCAAATTTGAAGCAGTGGCTACCTGAGCATTCCAAAGACAGGGATTTCCTTCCATCGCTTAACTAAAGATAAATCTTGTTCAGCAGATGTTGATCGCGGACGAGCGTTGTTTTCACGTTTGTCTGACAAATCTGTATTCTCTGCCTCCCATCGATTAATTAACTTTCGCACAGTTCTTTCATGACACATAAGGCAACGTGCAATGTCAATGGGACTTGTACCGCATTGTCACATAGCTATAATGCGGCACCGAGTAAAAGAATCCAGAGCTTTTGGCATAGCGACGCGGATGGAGGACAAAATAAAAAAATATAAAAAGGGAATAAAGAATATTTATAAGGTACGCAATTTTCGTGTGCAGTTCGTGTCCTTTCAAATCCGTGTCTTCTTCTCGTTCTTATCCTGTACCAAATATTCACCTTCTAAAATGTACCTCTTCTTAATTCTGCGATCACGCGTTAAATGTCGCATTCTCTCGGGGATCGGAGAGTCATACGTCCTGCGCACAACCCAGCACAGTAGTGCGGGTTAAAGAAAAAACGAACCGCCGGGTATTGTAAAACGCCGCTCAGTGAGTTTTATCACACTTCGCGATACAATGTTGTGTATTTTGGATAAAAACTGCGCACGGATGAAAACTATTTTACGTTGGAATAATCGGCGAAGCAACTGATGTTACGAAGACATACAAAGCAGGCAACATGCAAAAATTTCTCCGATGACATTTTTTCAATGTTTAAAGCTAATACCTTCATTTCTCATCTCCTTATACCGCCACTAACTTATATTAGGTTTCGTAATATCATATTCGCCAGTTTCTATGAACAATGCAACAATACATATCAATAAGTATTACACCGGGCATGATGATCAATTTCGGCGCAGTTTGTAAATCGCGCGCATGTTGAACGTAGATTCGGTAAACCAGGTCCAGCCGATCTCTGCCACGTGGCACTTCCTTGATCGCATTCCAGCATCTCCTTGCCCTCCTTCAGGGGTCACGGAACAAATTATTGATTTGGTGTGTACTGATGAGCTCTCTCGGGGGGGGGGGGGGGGTCGTCCGCGATCCTGTACTGCACGTGCTGACGGGCCGGGTAGTGTGGGATTTTTACCCACTACAAACCGCTACCGTGCTTTCCCTAGCAGGTTGTCGGTGCAATGAGGGGGGCCCTGGGAGAAGACTCAAGCCGTTACGTCCAGAGCCCCCTTCGCCTGCATTAAATAAAAAAAACTGTCCTTAAGAAAAAAGAATGTCTATACTCACCTGTACGGTGGGGGGGGGGGGTCAGCTCAGCATGTCTCAGTTCCTCTGCCCAAGCGTCACCTGGCGCTTCTCTTCCAGCGTGTTCTTTCTCTTCTTCCTCTCCTCCTGCACGATCCTCCGCGGTTCCCCTTCTCGCACGTTCCTTTTCGGCTCTCTGCAGCTCCAGTTGCCGGGCCCGATGTTCGTTCCCGGGGCAGGGCTCTCCAGCTCCTCGATGGACAAATTCTTTTCGGAGTTCTCTTCGGACGACACTTCTCCGGTTCTGTCATGACGTCCAGCGTGCACACGAGCCCTCTCGGCATGCTCGTTAGTGGCTACGTCCTCCTCACAGAAAGCTGACGCAGCACGCCAGCCCTCCGGCGAGGTGATCATCGCCCCTAGAAATGTCTCGAGGGTCGGAGGACATCCGATGGTCTCCGTCAGGGCCGCTCGCTCCGTCGCCCAGGCCGCGCACACGGCCAGCGTCTGGTGGGGCGTGTCGAGGCGGCCCTCGGGGCAGTGGTGGCACTTCGGGGTGGGCTCCTTGCCGATGCGGTGCAGGAACGCCCTGAAGCACCCGTGGCCTGTCAGAACCTGGGTTGTTTTATAGGAGAGCTGGCCATGCTCCCTATCAAACCATCCGTCCAGGTGCGGCAACATGGCCCTCCGTAGCGCCTCGCTGTGGAGGGTGGGATCCTCGAGCCGCTCGCGCCACCCGTCTCTCAGGGGTCTCTCGAGGGCGTCCTCGTGCGCTCTCAGATCCGACGGCTCCTTCCGGAAGCGATATGCGCCGCAGTACTTCACCGCGAGCAGATCGAATGGCCTCGCTCCCGCGAGGAGGTCCGCGACCACGTGCGAGATGGTGCGCTAACCTCGGATGACGCACCTGGCGGCAGATTCGTAGATGGAACGAAGGGTCAGACCGATGGTCCTCCGACCCTCCAGGCGGCTGGCTCACACGGGGGCACCGTACGCGAGGACGGAGACGATCATCTGCAGATACAGTCTCCGCTTCGCCTCGCTCGGCCCACCGACGTTGGGTATTAAGCGCGAGAGCGCTCCGGCTATCCTACCAGCCTAGGCGGACACGGTCCGGAAGTGGTCCGCGGACGACCATTTCCGGTCCACGACGATACCCAGGTATCTCATCGTGCGGCGAGGGGCCACGCACACCTTCGCGATCACTGGGCGGTGACTCACCCTCGTGTCCGCGACCGTCCCTCCGAAGTGGATAACCTCTGCCTTCGTGGGGTTCACCTCGAGGCCCAGACGGGTGATCTCGCTCACTACGCGCGCGGCGCACTGCGTGGCGAGCTCGGCGGCTCTCTTCTCCCCACGCGATTTTGCGAGGACGAGGGTGTCGTCGGCGTAGCACACCAACCTGCATCCAGAGGGGAGAGGTTCCACAGCAGGTTCCACAGCAGAGGTTCCAACACCGTGCCCTGAGCGACTCCGCGCGTTACCCACTACAGGTGTCGGTTGCTCAGGTAACTGCCCACGATATTCTGCAGGTATCTGAGGACGTCCCAGTATCGTAGCGCCTCCACGATGCGCGTCCACGGGATGGAATTGAACGCGTTCTTTATGTCGAGGGAGACGGCGAGAACGGTGTTGCCCCGCTCGCGCGCTCGCTCGACGAACTCGCGAAAGACCAGGACGGCGTCGCTGGTCGATCTCCCCTCCCGGAAGCCGAATTGCGACTCGGAGAGGTCGCCGGCTTCCCCGATGCAGGCCTGCATTCGCCGAGCGATCAGCTTCTCCTGGACTTTGTCCACGTCGTCCAGCAGGCATTTCGGGCGGTAGGTGCCCGGCCTATCCGGCGGCCCGTCGTTCTTCCGGAGAAGAATCAGGGAGGCCCTCTTCCACGGGGCTGGAAAGACGCCGCGGCGCATGCAGGCTGTAAAGCACGCGGTCATTTCGGCCCCCAGGTCTACCGACATGGTCCTTCAGGCGCGCGCCGTCACTCCGTCGGGGTCGGGAGCGGCGCGCTTCTCCGCGGCCTTCTTCAAGGCCTCCCTGACCTACCGAACGGAGACCGCCCCTTCCGGTCGCCAGGCGAACGGTCGGCGCGTCGCCGGCGATACGGCGGACTCCGGAAACAGGACCCCCACCATGCCCTCGGCGGCCTCCGGGCTGAGGGCCTTGAGCGCGGGCGAACCGGTGGGCCCCTTGCCATAACGGGTAGGAGCGGCTCCAGGGGTCTCGGTCCACTATGTCCAGGAGGTCCTGCCAGGCCTTCTCCTTGGCGCGCCGGATCTCGGTCCGCAGGTTCTTCTTCGCGGATCTGTAGGTGACCCAGAGCCTCGAGCGGGCACTCGAGGCCCGTCTGTGGGCTGTGGCCTCGCGCACGAGCCACGCTGCCGATTCGCGGAGGTCGTTGGGGTGTGGGTTGGGGGGGGGGGGGGGGGCCGGCGCCCCCCCCCCCCCCCGCCGGCGGCGCCGCCCCCCGCGGCGGGGCGGCGGGGGGCGGGGGGGGGGGGGGTGCCCCCCCCCCCCCCCCCCATGCGCTCAGGATCGCCGACTTGCACAGCATGTCTGGGTCCATCCGCTTCTGGATCCATCTGCGGGGACCGCGCGCGCGTAGGGTCCTCCGCGGCTCCAGCCGCCCTCTCGTCCAACGCGAAGGACACGTACCGGTGGTCGGGCAACGTCTCGGCTTCGTCGTCCACCCTCCACCGGCTCGCGCGTCGGACCAAAAAGGGGGAGCACCAGGAGAGGTCCACGATGGAGCTCCCTCGTTGGCTCACGAACGTGGGCGTCTGTCCCTCGTTGAGGAGCCACAGACCCAGGTCGTCGGCCCATCCTTCGACCGTGATGCCGCGCCTGTTCGTTTTCTTGGCGCCCCATTTGGCGGAGGCAGCGTTAAAATCGCCCATAATCACGAACACCCGCGCGGGGTATGCGCGTACGAGCCGCTCCAGGTCGTCCAGAGATCTTCCCAGGGACCAGGCCGGGGCCTTGGGCGGGAGGTAGCAGTTAACGGCTACCATGTCGTCCCACCCGATGGCCACGTGGTCCGTCGCCACATCGATCACGCCGGCTGGGATCCGATGTGGGCCCCAGTGGATAGCGGCCTCCCCGTTAGACGAAACCGCCCACCCTCCGATGGCCGAAGGGCTGTGGGGCTCGGAGGTGGCCAAGACCGTCACACGACCTGTGATCATCCGCTCCACCGCGAGGTCTTGCGCGGGGCGGGAGTGGCACAGGTTGACCTGGAGGAACTGCTGTCCCATTACTGTGGGACGGGGGAGCTCGTCCTCCCCGAGCCGCTCTCGATTCTCTCCATGGGAGAAACCGCGGCTCCCGCAGCTTTCTTCGGCCGGCTGAGCTGCCCTCCGCGGCGGCGGTGGCGGTGACAGTTCCGCGGCGCGCTCCGGCCGTTGGTCCGGCCGATCGCCTGGTCGCGCGTCCGACCAGGACCGAGGAGCAGGCGGCTGTGCCCATGCGGTGGCCGTGCTCCACACCGTGCTCCTTACACGTCGCGCACGAGGGGGGTTTACGCACGCCCTCGCCGCGTGCCCCGCCTGCCCGCACCTGAAACACAGGGCGGATCTGTCCAAGCTGGACGGACAGCCCGCGGTCGTGTGCCCAAAGGCTCAGCACTTGTAGCTCTGCGTGGGCCTCGGCGGTGCAAGGGTTATCCGCGCCGACGTCCAGCCAACGCACACGTGACCCGAGGGCTTCTTCTCGTGATGGAGCGCCGCCTCGAGGGGGTAGGAGACCCAGACGGCGCACAGTTCGCTGGTCTGGGCTTGGATCTCCCCGATCCGCACCTCCTCGGTGCCGCACCCGACGGTGGCGACGATCGCGCGAGCGATCTCCTCCGTCGCGACGGAGTCGTCGAACCCCGCGACGCGCAGGTCCGCCCTCAGGGTCGGGGTGGTGATCGCCGCCGAGTCCCCGAGGACCTTCCACAGCCGGGTGAACAGCTCGCCGGCCTTCTCCTTTCCCGCGGGGCCCGACAGTTCGATAATGGTCTCGCCGTTGCGCGCCTTGCGCAGGCGGGGACTCTCAATGCCCATCCCACGGATGTCGATTTTACCCCTGGCCTCCGTCAGGAGCTGGGGGTAGGATGGGCCGTCCTCCTTGCGAGTTGTCATCACCGCTGCCATCCTGGGCGGTCGCGGGCGCCTGGTGGCGGCGGGGGGCCGCAGCTCGCGGCGCCCGGCGGGGATCCACGCTGTCGGGGATTGTCGTCGTCGTCGTCGAAGTCTTCTTCTTCTGCTTCTTCTTATCGCGGACCACCGTCCAAGCGGTCGCGGTCTCCTTCCTCGCCCTGGCGCTTGATGCGGGGGCTCCCTTCCGGAGCCAGCGTCCGCGCGCCCTCACCGATCGCCCCCACCGCGGCGGCATGCGACCCGCAGCGCCGGGTGGAGGGGGGCAGGGGGCAGGCGCGCCGCGGCTGCTCTCGGCTACCAGGCCCATGACCACCGCGGTCAGCGCGCTCAGTTGCCGAAGAATCACGTCGAGGCGCGCGTCCTCCGTTGCCGGACGGCCGGGAGCCGGAGCTTTGGCTCGAGGGGGGCAGCAGGGGCAGGGGCACCTCCCTCCCTCCCATTCCGGGCAGGACGAGTCGTCGTTGTCGTCCGCGGGCAGGCCGGAGCCTTCGCCGCGTTCCGGGTGGTCCCTTCCAGGGCGCCGATGCTGCCTCGGAGGTCGCGGATCGTTCCGCGCGCCTGCTCGAGCTCGGCGTGCCGGGCGGCCTCCCGTTCTTCGGCCGCGCGGAGCCGCGCTTGCTCTCCGCGCGCCTCCATAACGCCTCCGTGGCCCTGCGGACCTCGTCGAGGCTCCGCTTCAGCTCGCCGCTGCGCTTGCCTCCCAGGCTCCTGCAGCCGGCTCGCTGATCATCGGCCGCGATTACCGCCCTGAAGATGGCGGGCGAGATATCGGCGTCAGGGACCCCGGAGAATTCCCTCCAACCCTACGCGCGCGGGGTGAAGCCCGGGGTGATGGTGGGCTCCTTACCTCATGCTCCCTGCATGGAAGGCAAAGGCGGTCCGTCGCCAAGAGCGTCGGAGAAGCATCACGCCACTTGCCGACATGGCCCTCGGCGGGGGAGTAGTGCGTCCCGTCCGAAGACGAGAGCATGATCACCTTCCTTTGGGACCTAGTCCCACCCGCACCTCCGCGGCCCTGTGACTCACCTTCGATCTTGAGTTGCACACCTCTTCGTTTATCTCCTCCGGGGAGGTGCGCGTACTCAGCTCCGTCTTCTTGCTGTCACGCACGAAGCGCGGGAGCGGGATGATGGTGTCACCCGTACTCTTGACGACATCCACCCGCATCTCGGATGAACGCGTCTCACTCTCCTCGTCTCGCCTCCTCAGCCCGTTGTAGGATGACTACGCGAGGGAGACCGGGACTGTACTCTCCTCCCGCCGGTCTGACCCATCCGAATGGTCAGTGTCGTTAAATCTTAAATCGTGTTCCATCATCATTTCTGAGTCGTGCCGTATCATCTGTCCAGCTTTTTGTCATTAAAGGGAAGTTGTTAATCAACCACAAAACCACGACCCTTAGAGTGATGAATCTATCAAGGCGCAGCGTCCTTTTCATTTCGAAATTAGGCAGCGCCGATACAAATTGAGAGGCTGCCAACTTATCCCGTGCCTTCACTGGGCAATCGGAGAAAGCAGCCTGCACCAGCTTCGAAATATCGGAGGCCAATTTTCCCCTCCGCTGCCTATAATTTTGAAATTCGACGTAGTTCAATTGTGCAAAATTCTTCGCACCATAACGAAACTCGAGAGCAGAATTTAATTTTATGAAGTTGTCTCGTTTGGCAGCTGGAAGGGAAGATAATACACCGCATGCCCGTCCTTCCAGTGGTGATACGAAGGCCAATGCATTCGTTGGCTCATTCCAACGATTCGATTTCGCAACGGCCTGCATTAGAAGTTCTTCCCAAGAGGCGCCGGGGGGTGCTTGCTGACTAATTAATTAATTGTATGCAGAGGAATATCTCGCGCAATATCTTAAGACCGCGACCCGCAATGGCGGACTCGGCGCTCTCTCTCTCTCTCTCTCTCTCTGCTTCTTTCCCTCTCCCTCTTCCCCCTGTCTCTCTGCGTTCTTCTGTTGTCAACAACTCCACGATTTCAATAAAAGGCAATCTTGGGAGGGGAGAGCAGTAGAAGCCACTGTTCTCTATTCTTCATTTGTATCTCTGCATTAATATGTTTACGTATGTAAATATTCGGCGATGTCCGCGTAAGTATACTCGTGCAGACGGCCGTGGGAGAAGGGTGAGGACTGTGTACGTGCACGCGTGCACAATGCGCGTGGGTGCAGCGACTTCCTATAGGGTTTGACGTATAGCGGAAATATGCTCAAGAGTGCAAAAATCAGTAGGAGCGTAGCGGAAATTGTGGAGGGATATAGCTAAGTAATCTTGGCGTTTTTGAGCCATTCTTTCAGTTTAGGGCGTTGTTATTCTTTGGTATGTTGGTATTTTTATTCTTTGTTCTGCTGTTACTGTTGTTCTTTGTTGTTACTTTTGATTGTTTTAATAAACCACTGCGACTTAGACATTTTATCGAACAGTCTGTAGGATTTTTCGGAATGTGATATCTCACATAGTTTTCGTTGTTTTTATTAAATGTGTGTTTTTCTAACATTACCTTGTTTTATTCTCTGCTACACGTGGTACTATGCCAAAAACTCTGTAAAGCGAAAAATTAAATTTTTTAAATTCTTGAAAAGCGACGAAAACTGTTACAGTAAAATCGGATATTACGCAGTGAAGAAATGGACGGTTCATAGGTTAATCGCACGTTCTTCAGTGATGTGTAACTAAAGCAATTCCATTTTTAATAGCCACGAAAGGCGTGTACAATAAATAGGCAACGCTTTGTTACGTAAACAGCCTTGTATTACTCTATTAACCAACACTTACAAACATTTCAGTTTATTTTGAATTTTTTCTGAACAAATTTATTTTACAATAATTCAGGTTTTCATCGAATAAGTGCCAAGTATTAGTTAAAGTTGTCAATAAATTTATGGGAATGCTATAGTGTCGATTATGTAAAACCATATCATAATCGTCCATAGATAATTCAGTAACTTCTGGGCACATCTAAAGGCTAATAATAACATTTTGAAATACAGATTGACCGTCTCGGGGTATTGTCCGTTCTAAGTTTATAGTCCATATATTTATTTCTAATTTTACAAAGAACAAATATATATTTTACGATTATTATAAAAATAAAGTTTCATTACATGTAGTATTGTTATCCATTGTTCTTGTATTGCAGGATGAAAAAAACACTACGAAACACGCATTGAACAACGTGGTAAGCATGAACCTTATCTTTTTTGACTAAAATTACTTACCCTTAATGCTTAATGTAATGTATAAGTTAACAATAATTCATCATTTTCTATACGGTGTCTAAAGCTATTATACATTTTTTGTTATAAACCAATAAGTCAGTGCAAAGACACACATCTACTAAATATGAAATTAGGAGCGATTCTTCCAGAACCTGTGGCTAAATAAATCGAGAAATTTATCGATTTTCAATAAGCTAAACGGTTGTAACTATATTCTCGTTGTTCTATGTACAACCTGAATAATACATTACACTAATGTACTATATGTATTACACTAAACATTGAAAAATAATCATTAAGTAGTTGAATGATGAGTTGGATAATCTATTATCATTATAAAAACGTTTTTAAGATGCATAAGAAATTATTATTTCTAAAGTAAAAGATTGTTCAAATTTTTACTTGTTGCACAACAATCTGAGCTAACATATTTTTCCAATATGAGATACAGCCTGTGAGATTTTGACGACAGGAATTGCTATCCGGAATTCTTAATAAGTTATGAGCAATGAAAACATTATGAATAGTTGAAAATTTAACAATTTATACTAATGTAAATGATTTTTTTTTTTTTTAATATATATTACTAATTTGTATTGACAAGCTCGGTTTTAACGTGATCATTTTTGGTGGCTAATTGGTGTTGTAAACGTAAAAAAAAAAAGTAGCACAGTCAATAGTAAATATACATAAAAATCGGAAATGGAAGTAAAAATACGAAACAGAAAGAACAAAGAGAAAAGAAAATGGAATTAAAATAATGTATCCGGTAATAGAATTATCTAAGCTAATTATGTTCAAATTAAAAATTAATATACAGCTATATAGAAAACTTACTCCAATTAACACGTTGACTTCCGCGTTATCCATATTCCGGTGACAACAAAGTTTCTGATCGGTCCGTATACGGGTGACACTTAATTCACTACTTGCGAAGGATAGTCGTAAGTATTTGAAAAGATATTTCACAGGAAGTAACAAAACTATTAATTCGTTATAAAAGTAATACGAAAATGGTTTATTAAGGAAATTATTTAGAATGTAAAACTTTAAAGCATTCTAAACAAAGCTGGGGTTAGTCGGGACAACTTGGACAATAAGTTGCTGTTTTCTTTAAATTCTCTTATGTTTTCGATCGGTCCATTCGACGTCTTTCATTTGCATAACATAGTTTGTATGCGCGTCTAATACTTCCTTCGGAATCATGTTTCTGAACAGCGATATTATACTGACTCCGACGAAGACAAGGATTTGTTGTATTTTCAGTCAAGCCTAATAATTTTGCAGCTAATAATTCTCTAAATCTTCTAATATTTACATTCTTCTTTCTTGCAATTTTGTAAACCATCAAAGCGTTTACTACAGAAATTCCCAGGAGTTGAATTACAAGCTTTCGGTACCAGTTTATTCCTTTTCTAATTGTGGTAGCATAAGAAACCATTTGGTCAAAATAATCTATACCACACTCTCCTACGTTATATTCAACAACAGCTAGTGGTTTCAGTGTTGCAGATGCCTGTTATACTTGGTACCATGAGGGGAGCTTGTTTTGTTGATAAAATTCTTACATCCCGCGTATCACTTGTTACACCCACGTTGCCAAGAGATTGGCAGATTTTTATGATTTTGGGATTAACACGTCTTCGCGACGTTTCCCTGGGACGAGGCTACTCTGGAAGGTGATTTCTTTGTATATTTGATGAGATTGTCGGTAAATTCCGAGACGAAGGCTCCGTAGGGATGTTGTTCTTCGATAAACGGAGTGGGGATTGAAGGAGGAGGAGAGGGGTAAATCTCAATTTTCTCTGGCCTTGAGGTTTCACTGAACTTTTTTATTGATTTTTTTAATTCAATGAAAATTGTTCTTCCCCGAACCTGTTTCCCGCTTCGGGTTTTACGCGCGGTTCTCGACCTCATCAAACGATCCGAGCTCGCCGAGTTCCAATACGCAACCTGGGTTTTGTTGCGCCTCAGCTCCTTCGTGATCATGAGTCCGCAAAAATCTTTAAAGTGACTTTGGTGAGATATTCCGATACGCGGACGGGACGTTTCGCGATTCAGGACTCTCGAAGGAGTGACCAACGTTATATTTCGAGAAACAGGTTATCCTTTAATTCAAATTCTACATATTTAGTGTGGACAGATCTAATTATTTCTGCGGGTTTATCCAAACCGTCTTTATGGTTCTAATTTTCAATAAAATCTTCGTACCATTTCCTTTTTATTTCCACGGGTTTTACTTTTCGTGTTAAATGGTTAAGTCAAATGAATTCTAGGCAAGTGAAATGTAGTCTAGTCTGTGCTCCGATCGGGGTCCCAATATTTATACTGAACAGATCTGTTTATTTTGCCCTTTCCCATGGTGGGCAGACTAATCAGGGCTCCTTTAAACAGCAAAGGACGGTTTGGACAATACATCGTGTCTTCTCTTACACTACCTCGCATTTTAAAGTGTCGATCCTTGTTTAGGATTCATGGAATCGACGTTCGCATCGATTCCATGAATCCGCCTGCGCTACGCTTTTCAAATAGGGCTCGTTATCTGTAATAATACTGATGCAAAAGTTCTTTCTTGAAGGACATCTTTCCAATTTTAAAAGGTAATTCGTTCTTTTCTCACCTTCTTGGACTAGCAATAAGTTATATTAGGCTCTGTAATATTGTATTTGCTCGTTTCTATGAATAATACAATTAAATATGCCAATGTGTATTGTAACAACGATAATTATGCATTTCTGCGGAGTTTGTAAATAGCGCGTATGTCGATCACAGAGTCTATAAATCTGGTCCAATTTGCCCCAGCCGCCTAACACCGCCACGGTCGCATTTCAGCCTCTCCCTGCCCCCCTTCTGGGGTCGCGGAACAAATTATGGATTCGGTCTGTAATGCTGTCACAAAAACAAAACAAAAGTAAACATTTATCGTGAAAAATATGCCGAAAATAACATCAATTGAAAATGATTAAGAGCATATTATAATTGTAACAGCAATATTATCAGTTAACATCAGAATAAAAATAGAGAGTGCTAATGCTTAACCCTTTCGCTTCGGCAGTCCAGTCCGCCGAAGTGTCGTCGCAGTACGGAAGCACGTGCCAGAAATGTGCACAGTGCGCATGATTTTTGTATGTACGTTTTTAAAGTCTTAAATAATTACTATGCTTAATAAAACAATTGTTGCTCTAATATAGCATGTATTCTTCACATTTTTAATATGAAAACACTTAAACAAAATTATATTAGTTATTCTAATGTCATTGGACCAATTACAGTTGACATATTTTTAGGTTTTTACATATTTACAAGGATTTACGATTAAACGATTAACATTATTAATAATGTAACGCAAATTAGTTAGTATATTAATATGTAGAAATTGGTAATGTAATTCTGTATGATATTTCCTAAAACATGGGTCTATATATAACCCAACATTACAGTTTTTACATTCATATCACGAATTAGACCTTTTACCATTTTTACTACTCACTACACACTTTCAACTTCCGTTTTTATCTTTTGATATATACAGTGAAGGGAATGTTAATCTCGCTGGATTATCAGCGGCTCGGCTTTGAACACAAATTATATTATGATGGTATTTTGAGATTTGGTTTATTAAGGCTAACTGTATTTTGCTAACAATATGGATGCCGGATATATCGGGCGCTCGTACTCACAGGTCGCCGTGTGGATGTCAAATATATCCGGCGCTCGTACGCACAAGTCATCACGCAGTTGCCGGCTATATCCGGCGCCCGAAGCGAAAGGGTTAAAAAAATAAAAAGTCATGACAAAAAAATGCGTTGCAAACGTAAAGAAAGATTTTGTGTTGTAAAATTTGAATATGGCAAATATGGAACAATTGATTTATATTGGTTTAATACAGTGAAAAAAATTATTTGTGAACAGCATGCACTAAACCTGTAGTTATATTCATCATTTTGCTGACTGATTCTACTATTACTGAGGGAATATAAATTCTTATATTCGTGCAATTCTAAATGTTTTGAGTATACTTGAAAACAACGGCAATCAATATTATTGGCTCGGAAAGAATATCGAATTTTACACACCGCATCTAAAGTGGTTGCATCAATCTTGTTTCTCGTTTTATTCTTCACATCTGTAACAATAGAAAATAATCTTTTTGTTTCGGCATTAGAATGTGGAAGAGATAAAACTGCTTGGACTAAAATTTCTAAATTTTGAAAAAGCGGTTCTTCATTAAAATTTTTTTTTCTTCAAAAATAGTCTTCTACATATTATCAATTTCCAAATTGGCCAGAGATTTGTTTTCGTCATCAAAGACGACAGGAAGCATTCTTCATTCGTAAGCTAAGGCTGTGACATCAGAAATTTGAAAATGCCTTGCTATATTCCTCAAATCTGGAAAGGCAAGTCTACTTTCCTCGCGCAAAGCTATATTTGCATCTAAAAATTTCAAATCGCGAAAAATGTTATCATTATATGGTAATATTTTTATTAGTTTTTGTAAAGCGGTTGCGTAAAATGATAAACATGTAGATTTTAAATTTGCAATAAATTCGCCAGTTTGTTTGCAAAAAAGTTTCACATTCTGGACCGACATACACTGAATTCGACGGTAGAAAATTTTGATGATCAATACTATCTTTGTTAATGTTTTTTTATCGCATGAGATAGCAAAAAATTGTATCCCATCTGTTTTATTAAATGTTCACTAGTGTCTGCCAATTTGTGTAATAAAATTGTTCTCTCTTGGAACAAGGCATTGAAATCGGCATTAAAGGAGATTAAAGGATTGAAGGGCATTGAAAACAAGGCATTAAATGAATTTAAAGTATATTTTAAAAATAGCATAAAAGCTTTAATTTTACAGTCGTTTAAAGAAATTGGAATAGATGCTGCCGAATTATTTTTATTTTCTAAAGTTTCCAGGTAGAAGTAATGTCTTAAAACTTTCCAGTTATCGAGAAGTCTTGCAATACACTTCTGTAAAACGAGCCTTGTACCTGATAATTTAAAATTTTTTCGTGACTACATCATGAATTCCTGAAGTTCCCGCAGGATGGCTGATCGTTTTGCACTTCCATGAAAATATGTTGCAACTGAATGTAAAAGGTTTTCACAAGAATTCGGCAATTTAGAAGAAGCTTTACTTGCAATTAAAGCTGAGGAATGGCATATACATTTCAATACAACGAGGGCCGATACCTCTTTCTTTAATATACTTATAAAAGAATCTTTAATGCCTGTCATCACAGACGCATTATCACAAGTCATTCTATACAATGTTAGATAATAGTATGTTTTTAGATTCTAAACAATTTTTGAACGAAGAATATAATCTATTTGCGGAGCAATCTCTAGCATCTAAACTGATTAACTCTAATAATTGTGTAACGCATTTTTTATTTTTTGATGAAATGTTTTTAACTAAAATACAAAGGAATTTATCGTTAGTGATAGTCGTGCTTTCATCAATTACAATAGTATTGAAAATTTCTGAATTTTTTATTCTGTAATAAGCTTATCGCTTTCGCGTTTGTTATCTGTTTTTCGTTTGTTATATTATTTTTTATTATCTGCGTACATTTAGTTCGTAACAATTTTAGATCCTTAACCACCTGCCGATCTGAACAGGTTTCCTTTAATAAAGGGATCATGTGATTAATTGTTTGAAGAGCTATATTGTACTCCGCGTATGAAGCAGCTAACTTTATTTCGGCTCTTTTGGCTTTATTAAAATGGTCCAAATTTTGCTTGTATTTTTAATATGTAATTGAGTCCGCGAATGTATAAGGTCTGATTTTCCGCATGCCAAAACTTTATTGCGACCCGTGCAGAAAGCTTTTTTATTATTATCACCAGATTTTAACCAGTCTTTAAAAATATTGTTCTTTACCGAAGATAATTGCAATACTTTCCTTTTGTTACTTCTCTTCTTTTCCGCCAATCCACTCGAACTAGGCTGCTGGTAATCCATCTTCTGGTTTCTGTCATTGTAATACACTAATATTGCACTACAATTCAATATATTATATAACATTATGCGACTCACCTTCACTTTAACGAAAAACGCGGGAAACGACTGGAAAGGGCCTCTTACGCGTACCTACTGTTGCACATAGAAATGCCCGTAGAAACAACCGCCGTCGAGCTGTGACGTCAGTATGCGCATGCGCATAAGGGCTCCTACGTCGGAGAAAATCCCACATCCTGGCATCACTGGAGTGTCGCTCCCGTGTGCTGCATCGACCTCCTTCGCTCGGGATACTTAGTGGGGGTCGACGCATGCCCACCAGTGATGCCAGGACGTGGGATTTGTCCCACTCTTGCGCCCTACCGAATTCTCAGTAACGTATATACTTTACTCAAATATGGAGTATCGTTAGACCCCCGTGACAATTAAAATACGGTAGAAATTAGGGCCCCTTACGCGTATCTACTGTTGCACATAGATACATCCATGGAAACAACCGCCGTCGAGCTGTGACGTCAGCATGCGCATGCGCACAAACGCTGTCACGTGGGAAAAAATCGCGATGCGCACTACATTTCGAAAATAAGGGGATGTGGTCGGCCACATACGGACCGCCCGTTCACACTGAATCAATAATTTGTTCCGCAACCCCTAGGGGGGCAAGGAGAAGCTGGAATGCGACTATGGAGGTGCTAAGCGGCAGTGATTGGCTGGACCTGGCTTACCGACTCTACGCTCGACATGCGCGCGATTTACAAACTACGCTGAAACTTATAATCATGTGTGGTGTAAGAAATATTGATATATGTATATATTGTTGCACTGTTGATAGAAACTGGCGAATATCATTTTACGGAATCCAATATAAGTTATTGCCAGTGTAAGGAGATGGAAAAGGAGGGTATTAGCTTCAAACATTGAAAAAAAATGTCCTCCAAGCAAAACTGTGTGCATCTGACGACCGATTGTTCCATCGTAAAATCAATTGTGGTTCTGACAAGAACCGTTCCATGGCTCTGTAAAGAATAATTTTGTAGCTCTGGAAAAAAAGTGCATTAATGTCCTGGAAAAGGGGGATTAATAATCGGTCCACCATACATGTCGCGCAACTACTTGATTTAATCTTTCATCAATCGATTCGCGCAGATTTCCGGCCATTGCCTCAGGTTTTCCCATTCACTCTTAGCATGAGCTATCAATTGCACTCTATTTCTCGCATAACCAGCATCCCACCGATTCACAATTGCTGTCCAAACATTCTCTATTAAATTGAGATCCGGGGATTTAGCTGGCCAATCTAGTTCTATTTCTGGGTGTCGTGCAAACCAATCTTGTACCATATGGGAGGAATGTACGGCACTCTTGTCTTGCGCTAATCGAAAAATAGGGAAATCGTCTGTACTATAAATTGCACGAACGCTGGGCAGCAAGACGTTTTCTAAAATATGAACATATTCGAAAACATCCAAATACGACGAAACTTCTACTAATTCTTCCGGACAATAAGCGCCGATTCACTCCCATACACCACAAGTGATACGTCCACTTCGTTCATACGGAATCACATATTTCTCATCAAGTCGATGGTTTGCAGGTCTCCAGACATGCAGACGTCGATTGGCTGTTGAACAAAATACTTTTTCATCAACCCAGATGGTTCGATCCCAATCTTCCGGTGACGCGGTATTAAGCTGTTGCAGTGCAAAGGCGATTTCTCGATGTCAGTGGATCGTCTTGATGTTGATCAGATAAAGTAATTTTGCGCGCGGGTCGATAACAATGCACAGCCGCTTCGTGTAAACGCCTTTGCACTGTTGATTTTGAGATGTTCAAATTTGAAGCAGTGGCTACCTGAGCACTCGAAAGAAAGGGATTTCCTTCCATCTGCTTAACTAAAGACAAATCTTGCTCAGCAAATGTAGATCGCGAACGAGCGTTGTTTTCACGTTTGTCTGACAAATCTGTATTCTCTGCCTCCCATCGATTGATTAACTTTCGCACAGTTCTTTCATGACACATGAGGCAACGTGCAATGTCAATGGGATTTGTACCGCATTGTCACATAGCTATAATGCGGCCCGGAGTAAAAGAATCCAGAGCTTTTGGCATAATGACGCGGATGGAGGACAAAATAAAAAAATATAAAAAGGGAATAAAGAATATTTATAAGGTACGCAATTGTACATCAATATGTATTACACCGGGCATGATTATAAATTTCGGCGCAATTTGTAAATCGTGGGCATATCGAGCGTGTGGTCGGTAAACAAGGTCCAGCTAGTCCCTGCCAGTTGGCATCTCCACGATCGCTTTCCAGCTTCTTCTTGCCTCCCTTCAGGGGTCACGGAAAAAATTATTGATTCAGTATGTACCTATGTAACCGTCCGTACGATTACGTATGCCCCCCCCCCCCTCCTCTCTCTCTCTCTCTAAATGATCGTCACGATGTTTTCAACAGCACGTCGATCATTTAAGGGCTTAATTAAATTAAATTAGGGGCGTCGATCGTTGTTTGAGATTCGTGAAATTGATGCCCGCAATGATTCCATAAATCCTCCCACGCTGCGCTTTTCAATTTTGTTCGTCGCATTTTTACATAGACTTCGGAGCGCACAACGGTTCTTAGCCTGACCCCCATGTTTTTGAGCGGTCGGCATACGTCCCAGAAACGTAATTTTTCTACGCATGAACTGACACTCCTGGAGATTAATCGTTATATTAGGCGTATTCAGGCGATGAAGAAACGTATTTAAATGTTTGATATGTTTCTCGAACGTCGGTGAGAAGCACAGGACGTCGGCAATAAAATTTATTACGAACGCATTTAAACCGGCTAATACGATGCGCAATACACGGACAAGCCTGGCACTACTATTTTTCAAACCGAATGGTGTTTCGACGAACACTTGTCTGTATGTAAAAATGCGGTATGTTTACGCAACTCTTTCGTTAACGGAATCTGCCAAAAGCTATTTGATAAATCAATGTTTTTTAACACCCTTTAGACGGAAAATTTTATCGGGTTTCTCCGACATCTCAAAATCTTCAAGTAATACTCATTTAAAACCAGTGCGTCTAAACACAACCCAATCTTCTCCGTCCTCTTTTACTAGCACCATCAGTACTAACGTACTGGCTTGTACTAGGACGAATTATGCCGTGGTTCAACATCCGTTGAATTTCCTTTTCAGCCTTTTCTTTAAACTTCATCCGGATCAGATATCATATTTACGATTAAAGCATGGCGCATTCTCTTTACTGCTTGACCATTCACTTTGAATGACATGTTAGTCATACATGTAAATCGCGGTCGCGGTTTCTTCTGTAACGCCACGGTGATCATTAGTGACCGTAATGTGCGAATTTCTTATAATTGCATAAATTGAATGAAAATTGACAGTTCAATATAATCACTTATTAGAACATATAAAAAGTGCCCCATCCAACAATCAAAAACTTGTATTAAAACGTCAAGAAAGAAAATATTCGAACAAGTCTCGCATCTAGCGGTGCGCTGTATTAAAACAATTTAAACATAAATGTGGCTCATCAGTGCATGCTGGACAGTAGGTGGTCATCTTTTTAATTCGATTCTTAGCCATTTTTGATCCTAATAACTTAACATTTTTTTTACAGCACTCTTTATAAAATTTGCGCCAGGTACGCTTGCCCTTCTTTTTCTGCATTTCGTGCCGTGATCTTCGTCGTATATGTACATTTGGCGGCTCTGGCAAATAACATTGGGTCAAATGCATTGCAACTGCCATTCTAAAATCTGAGACTAATTTCTTTCTTTGTTGACAGTTTATATAGTACCATCGCATTTGATATTGACGTATTTAATAATAATTCTAATGCTAATTTTATATACGACTTGAGTGTTCTTTTGTGTGACGTCGAATATTCTATCATATGGTCTGTATCTATCAGTAACTACTTTTGATTTATTACACGTATAATTTTTTTCTGAACGATTGCCATTTCGGCCAAATGTTTTGTCGAGATTATAAAAATGTCCCGTTTATCCTTCCATTTCAGAAGCATAACTCTCTGTTTCACATTCCGATCAGTTTTCCACGTTTTAATTTTTTAAATTTTACGTCCATAAGTATTCCTTTTCTATTTTTTTTTAATGTCGAGATTGTCAGCTAAGCTTAGGTGTTGAGGAAATTAACCCCTTCCCGTGCCATTTAGCTCGACGAAACTTGGACCCAAGTGTTAGGCGTTAACGCTTCTTAACCAGTTAACCGTGGCGACCTGTGGGCAAAGCGCGCACCAGTGTGTGTCGCGATAATCAAGCGATGACGGGTATAGTCGTCAAACACAGAGTAAGTGGCACTGTTGAAATATTGGGTCAAAATGACGACTTGATTTTAGAAAATGGACAATTTTATTCGTAATACTTGTACAGTCGCTTAATGTGAACATATATTTATACATAATGAATGGAAAACTTTAAAAAGTTGAACAAAATTTTAAATTGTTTCTGTCGTGTGATATTCACGAAAACAAGGAACAACGCATAGTGGCACTTGGCACGTCGGACACCAATACCGCGATTCTTTTCTAATCTTTTTTTTATAACAAACAGCACATCTTCGCGAAGGATTTGTTGTTCTTGAACTGCCTTGTATGTAATCCGGGAAATGTTTTTCGATCAAGCGCGAAACATTAGGTGCCGTTGATCGAGATTTTGGTAAGTTTCGCGATTCGATGGGATACGATGCAATTGTATCCTCAATATATTCTAATAAAAAGTGTATTCGGCTTAATTTTCCACCATTCATTTTGTACATTAGATATGAATTTAAACATATGACATCTAAAAGGTGGAGAAATATTTTTTTATAATATTTCTTTAACCTTTTTCTTGCAGTTGAGTATGCAATAATTATGCTGTCACTCATATCTACTCCACCCATTTTATTATTATAATCAAAAACTACTTCGGGGACAGATATAACTGCACTGTTCACGAGTTAGCTCTCAGGACGTTATGAATCAACTTAAATTATTTATAATTTTTATTTGCTTGTTTCATTTCGTTGTGACCTCTGAACATTTTAAACATATTAAAATTTAGGAATAAAATTTAATTTTTTCCAGAACTACAATTTAAATATCGAATTGTAACAAAATTTTACACATGACGGATAAAGTCGTCATGGCACAAAATTCTGCCAAATCTCCATGACGGATATAGTCGTCAAACACGGTTAACTGGTTAAGCAATCTTAACAGACCAAGGGTCAAACTTCACGAGTAACCTCATGCGGCGCTTCGCGAAACACTTCCGGATCAAGCAATACCGGACAACCGCCTTCCATCCGCAATCGAACGGATCTATAGAACAATCGCATATCGTGTTAGTCGAGTTCCTAAAACATTTCGTCGATAAACATACGGAGTGGGACGATTTACTGGAAATCGCGACGTTCTCTTATAATACTAGCGTGCGCGAGGCGACGGGTTACACGCCACATGAATTAATTTTTGGAAAACTAGCTTGAATACCGTCCGGAGACTCAGTGGACGACCACGATGACGAACGAACATATAACGATCACCTGACGCGACTAATGACGAACATTTACGACGCCCAAAGAACAGCCCGCGAAAATCTAATTGTGTCTAAAAACAGGTCGAAGAAAAATTACGACCAAAAGAGTAACATAAAATCATTCCAAACAGGTGATCAAATTTTCCTCCTCAAAGAACCTATGAAAGGAAAATTCGATGACCGCTATACGGGGCCGTACGAAATCTTAGACGTATTACCAAACGGGAACATAAAATTATATGTAAAAAATAAACCCCGTATAGTACATCCGAATAAAATAAAATTAGCCTATATTTAAATTACCCGTAGATTAATCACCCTTGGAATTAATATACATATGTTTAAATATGCTTATACATAATAGTATTTTCTTCTTCTAAAAATACAACCATATTGCCCACATTACGCTTAACAAATAAGCAGCAGCTAACACAAGTTGTAGGAGGAACGGGATGCCCGTTCTCGCACGGGTAGCCGGAATCCTCAGCCCCGGTGCGTCGTGCGGAAATGCTCTGCACTATTCTTTCTTTTTTTTGTGCCTTGGATAGGGCCGATCCTATCTCTACGAGCGCGAAGGAGCGAGTCCCGAGGGAGATTCGCCCGGCGCCACGAGTCCCACCGGCGACGTCCGAAAACGGCCGAACAAGCCAAGACGGCGAGCGCCCAGCCGGAGGGCCCGCGACGCGCCGGGGACGAACCCCCGTCCAGTACACCCGCAATAAACTGAACACCGCCCCCCTTGAAAGACTGTGCTTTCAATGAGCCATATAATCTAAGAGTAGACATACAAACAGGGTCGGGTACGTTGCGAGACACATTACATCTCGATAGGCAATATCGCTAATGTTGACAGTGGGCGAACGACGGAAGTCTTCGTCGTCTTGACCTTGGCGGATCGGGCAATGCCATCGGAGCCAAGGTGAACTTCTTCTATGCGACCCAGGAGCCATTGTAAGGGAGCCAGCCCCTGTTGTTTGATCAGGACAAGTTGTCCCGTCCTCAGCTGCTCGCCCTTGCTCCTCCTCCACTTGTGACGCTCCTGAAGCTGACTGAGGTATTCAACGCTCCAGCATTTCCAGAATTGCTGGCGAATTTGCTCGACTCTTTGCCATTAACGTGGACACCCGTGAGCTCGGGCTGGGGAAAACTGTTTAAGGCCTCTCCAACCAGAAAATGACCCGGGGTTAGAACAGATAAATCATTGGGGTCCTCAGTGAGAGGAGTGATGGGCCTTGAATTTAATACCGCTTCGATCTCATACAGCACCGTTTGTAATTCCTCGAATGTTAAGTGCGCTTCGCCTACTGTACGGAGTAGGTGAAGCTTTGCCGACTTGACAGCCGCCTCCCACAATCCGCCGAAGTGTGGGGCGTTCGGAGGAATAAAATTTCAGCGAATTTTGGTGCCGCGGAGCGCTTCCATAACTGGGATCTGGTTCGCCTTACGCGCAAGAAATTCATAAAACTCCCGCAATTTCCGGGACGAACCGGTGAAGGTCGTTCCATTGTCGGAATGAATCGATTGAGGCTGTCCCCGCCGGGCTATGAAACGCTTGAGGGCGCCCAAAAACGCCTCCGTCGTTAAATCACTTACAACCTCTATATGGACAGCTCTCGTCGCAAGACAGACAAATATCGCGATGTACGCCTTGACGTTCCTGCAGTTTCGACGTTTGCCGTCGCGAATGAGCACCGGTCCAGCGTCGACGCCGCAATGCGTAAACGGTCGAGAAGGTGTGACGCGCTTCGAGGGTAACACGCCCATCATTGCTTCAGAAATCACGGGCTTGGCCCTAAAACAAGTGATGCAACTACGAATAATCGCGCGCGTGGTGCAACGGATAGATATTGGCCAGAATCGCTGTCTGACCGCGGCGATAGTAGCTTGGATTCCCGAATGTTCGTTTCGTACATGCTCATGAGCAATAATAAGGCGAGTTACCCGGTGCCCCTTTGGCAACAGGATTGGGTGCTTAACATTGTAATCGATTTCGGCATTCCGGAGCCGACCCCCCACTCTCAGCAAGCCCTCGGGATCTAGAAATGGCAATAAGGATAAAAGATTGCTGCACGCGTCAATTGCCTTTCCACTTGATAGCAAGTGTAACTCGAGGGAAAAGGCACATGACTGCACGAATTTGCATAAAGCGCGTTGTGCTGCAGAAAATCCGTGCGGCGTTATAAATTTTGAGAGGATCCGGGATGATTCCCGCCGACGCCTCCGGAATCTCAAGCAATACGCTAATACGCAGGTTATCGAATTGATATCGGAATGTTTATCGATTAAGGCACCGATCGTCGACTCATTCACCGAAACCGCTGCGGCTGTCGTCCTCGTCCGAACCTCCGGCATGTCGGACAGCGACAAAGTAGCATCGGCGGAGGGCCAAAATGAATCGTTGCTCGATAAATATTAAGGACCGTGCCACCAGAGGCGGCAATCCGGTAGATCTGAGGGTTGCACTCCACGGGAGAGAAGATCGGCGGGATTCTCTTTTGAAGGCACGTGGCGCCAACTTGCGATGTCGGTTAGACGCTGGATCTTACCGATGCGATTCGCTACAAATACCGTCCACCCGCGCGAACTTGACGCGATCCAACTCAGCGCGATAGTCGAATCGGACCAAAGAAATTCCCTCATTCCGGAGGTTTGTATTGCCTGACGGACCTTGTCCATAAGTTGCGCAAGCAGTACCGCCACGCACAGCTCCAAGCGTGGCAAGGAGATTGCCTTCAATGGAGCGACGCTAGATTTCGAGCACAATAATTCGACCCGGAAAGTATCCCGTGCCACCCGCGATCGAATGTAAACGCACGCTCCGTATGCGTTTTGGCTTGCATCACAGAAACCATGCAACCGAATCCCGTGCGGTTCTGAACCGAATTTTACACATCGGGGTATTTTTAGCTCGTTGAATGCAGCGAGCTGCCCCCCGAACATGGACCAACGTGTGTGAAGATGCATGGGAACAGACTCATCCCACCTAAGGTTCAATTGCCACAGCTCCTGAATAATTAATTTTGAAATGTTCACGCTCAAGCCGACGAATCCAAGCGGATCGAAGATTCTGGCAATATCGGACAGAATAGTGCGCTTGGTAACACTATTGACCTGCCTTTCTTCTTTAATAAAAAAGTGAAAGCAATCGCTGGTCGGATTCCATCGAATCCCCAATATACGCGATTCAAGATCTTTATTAAAGTCGACTGTTTGAGTATTCGTATCCTGATTTAAATCCAGAAGCTTAGACGAGATTGAGAGCCATTTGCTGAGGGTAAATGAGCCCACTTTCAGCACCGAAATTACTTGTTCGCGTATTAGCCTGGCTTGTTGCAATGAGTCTGCCCCGGTGAGAATGTCGTCCACATAAAAATCGCGTGCGACGTGCAAGGAGCCAACCGGAAAGTTTGATCTTTCCTGGTCAGCCAAATATTTAAGGCACCTTGTGGCCAGAAAGTAAGCGGCGGATGTGCCGTAAGTGACGGTCGCAAGTTCGTACGTTTCGACGTCCTGATTCCTATCGTCTCGCCACAGTATCCTTTGCAAACGGGTCTGATCGGGATGCACTAATACTTGGCAATACATTTTGACTATATCGGCAGCAAAAACGTAAGCGAAAGTTCTAAAGCGCATTATAATTGAAATTAAATCCTGCTGCACGACCGGCCCCACTAACAACGCGTCGTTTAAAGAAATTCCGGATGCGCTCTTACAAGACCCATCAAACACAACCCTGAGCTTTGTGGTTTCGCTTGACGTTTTGAAAACACAGTGATGGGGTAGGTAAAACGCGGGTTGAGGAGACGCTTCACTTTCTTCATTTACTAGCCTCATGTGACGGATAGCGCGATATTCGCTCATAAAGTGGGTGTATTGCGCCTTTACTTTTGGTTCGCGGTCAAGCTGCGCCTCTAAGGCCTTGAACCTACGCTGCGCGGTTATCTTCGAGTCGCCGAGGGCGGAAAGGACATCCTCCTTGCAGGGAAGCTTGACAACGAACCGTCCGTCCGGAGCGCGCGTTACAGTTTCGAGAAAATGCTTCTCGCATGTCTCCTCATGAAGAGGCCGTGAAACGGAAGGCAGACAAACGTCTTCGAAATTCCAAAAGCGTTACAACCCGTGATGCAACTCACGGTTCGTTATCGCGGCGTGAAAGCTTTGAGCCCATCTGCCGCGCGTTATCTCGGGGGAAGAGCAGTGTCGATCGCCGACAACCCATCCTAATTGTGTCTTCTGTAGGGTTGGATGTTTTTCGGAGGGTTTGATTTGCCCTACACATAATAATTGCCAAAAAATGTCGGCCCCGATCAAAAGGTCAATTCCGGATGACACATAAAATCGAGGATCGGCAAGCTTAATATGATGCGGAATCTCGATCTGCTTTAACTGGAGCGTCATCGCGGGCAAATTTTCAGTGACCTGGTCAGCAACTAGGCAATCTATTGTTGCCGTAAATGTATTGAAACGCGAGCGGAGCCTTAGCTGCACTTCGTGATTCACGGAGCTGACCGTATTGTTTATCCCTGAAATGGATATATTCGTGAGGCGAGGCCTCAATTTGAGAGTGTCGAGAAATCGGCGCGAAACAAAGTTGACCTGAGATCCGGCGTCAAGCAATGCGCGTCATCGGATCGGCCGACCCGCGTCGTCATCAATATCGACAATTGCTGTCGACAAAATGACGCAGTTGCCCGCCGCGGGCAACGCGGCGTGTGCCGCTACGGAGGACTGGTCCCCGTTCGAGGTCGGCGCAGGCGCCTGAGGCTCCGCAAGAGGAGAAGAAACAGAGGCATCGGATACATGATCCTTCACCGCGGACATGTGGAGAAAGGAATGATGCCTTGCTCCGCACGTCTTGCAAGAACTGGCAGTACATTTACTATCATTATGATGCGTCGAACGAAGGCAATTAGTGCAAGTCTACGCCTTTGTATCTCCGCGAGGCGTTGCTGAGGCGAGAGTTTTGTTAGTTGACCGCACGCGTATTTAATGTGTTGTCCGTTGCAAAATCCGCAAGGGGCCTTGACCGTGGCCACATACGTGGCGGCACCGCGTTTGATGTTTACCGCCGGTCGCGTGGCCGCGCGCGGTAGTGCCGCTTGCGTTATCGGGGCGGCGGGCCTTGCGCTCGCCTCTAACATTTGGTATCGTCTTAATACAAAGTCTAACAATTGCTTCAAGGTCGGGATTTCGCTACCGGTGAGCGACGACTGCCACTCGCGTGCAGTGATTGGATCCAATTTTGAAATTAGCACGTGAATTAATATGTCGTCCCACGTATCGGTAGGCCTTTTTAAAGATTTTAGTGCAAGTACGTGCTTTGTCGTACCATCCGCAATCTGCCTGAGCTCGCGCGCGTTCTCCCTCGACATGGTCGGCAATTCGAATATAGCGCGGAGATGCGCGGACACGATTACGCGTTTGTTATCGTAACGATTCTTTAGTAGGTCCCACGCAATTATGTAATTTTGATCGGACAATTCCAAAGAGTGTATGACACTCGCAGCGTCGCCTGATCGTGAGAATTTGAGGTACTGAAATTTTTGCGTATCAGTCAAAGAGGCGTTGTTGTGAATGACCGAGTTGAATAAGGCGTAAAATGGGAATCACTCGTCACATTGTCCTGCGAATGTAGGCAAATTTAATTTGGGCAAGCGAATGTGAGCTCCCGCATAATAGGAACGGTTATCCATCGAGGGAGATCGTCGCGAACCCTCTTGGGCGACCGAAGGCTGGTGAAGTATACGCTTCATTCTAGCGCAAACCGTGTAAAACGCCTCCTCGAATTGAATTCGGTCGTTAACTTCGGCGGTCCCGTCGATAGCCTCTAGACGCGTTTGCACCTCGTTATATTGTGCCCAATATTCGTCAAGCTTATGCCTACGTTCTTCTACGTGCGCGATAACGTCGGCATCTATGTCAGTAACGGCATCCACGTAGGACTGAATGCGCGTACAGGAAGATTTTATTGAACCGCGTTGCCTGCTCAAAGCAGTGACATCGCCCATGATTGCTAGTGTGAGATCGAAGGGTACGTTCGCGGGAATTAATCAATGAATCTGGTTGGAGAACCAAACAGTACCTGGGCGTGCAGGTTCTACGTCGAGAATGCTCGATGAAGACGGACCTTCTGCTGGGAAGATCTCTCAGCCTCGCTGCCTTTAGTGGCTGGACCGCAGTGAGGTTGATGCCAACAATGCCCTGCAGGAGTAGTAGTTGATGCTACGCTGCAGGAATGCCTCCTGGCACGTGGTGCTTGACTCGTGTGGGATGGCTTTTTCCGTATCCGGCTCGAAGGACCAATTTGTAGGAGGAACGGGATGCCCGTTCTCACACGGGTAGCCGGAATCCTCAGCCCCGGTGCGTCGTGCGGAAATGCTCTGCACTATTCTTTCTTTTTTTTGTGCCTGGGATAGGGCCGATCCTATCTCTACGAGCGCGAAGGAGCGAGTCCCGAGGGAGATCCGCCCGGCGCCACGAGTCCCACCGGCGAGCGCCCAGCCGGAGGGCTTGCGACGCGCCGGGGACGAACCCCCGTCCAGTACATCCGCAATAAACTGAACACGAGTATTTACCTACAGAGATGGGCCTCAAAAATTTCAAAAGGGACAGTAGCTGGGACAAGGAGTTTTATGGTTCGGTGGACGGGGTACCACCAGCGAATCATTCAGACGTATACTACGACGTGACATTGATAACCTGGACAGTATCGTTGTGAGGTGCTATGGTGCGGCGAAGTGAGGATGACGTAATGGCATGCGGCTATTGTTTGCAGCGCGTTCTAAACGCAGATGTAAACTTCACAAACGCAGGGTACCACAGTATTATGCGCAGCACATATTTGCCCGGTGTGCAGCGGCGGTGCGACCTGAGTCGGCGAGTGGTGCTGGGATTCTGCCCCGTCATCGGTTGTACCGGATGTATCGAGGAGTACCTTGAAATACCGAAAAAGACTCTCCTAAGCGGAGTGGAAATAGAAGTAGTCACAGGCTGGTGGTAGCTGCTTATTAATAAATTTAAATAAAGAAAAAAAAAACACACGCCCCAATCCCCAACCTATATTGAGATTAAAATATGCGTTATAGGATAGCCCTCGCCATGTTGTAGGTTAGATACTCTGTACGGCATGTATCAAGGAACCATTTTCGGTCGCAGTGGAGTAAGAATGACCATTGCTGCACTTGTGTTGGTGCTGAGCCTTCGCGTTGCTACTGGTTAGGGGTTGATAGGATATGATTGCAGCTCCCCGCGTTCGAACATTACTACAATATCCCTAAACGACGTCGGGGAAAGCGAGATTCCTTTGAGCAAGCCGAAGGCCGAGCTGGTGTATATACAGCTTCTTCAGCATTCGCAGTACCACAGCGCGTCGGTCTTGCAGTGCCACATCATTGTGCAAAGGACCATTTATTATTGCGGGATGTTCTCTCATGTATCTATGGTGAACAACGGACAAGCAAAGTATATGGTCGAAATATCGCAAACGCGGTGTAAAGAAATAGATAAGACCGGAACATATTCACTGGGCTACAGAATCATCCTGCGGGAACTGAACTGGAATCAAACACACTCGAGATTCGTAATTTTGACAGGAAGCCTGTTATCCGATGGGAAGTGTGCGGCGAATGAGTATTCCGACCCTTATGGCAGCTGGAGCAATGTGGTAGTACAGGAACTGGTTACGATAACGCTGCAAACCCACCTGGCAGCGATTAACTTGGAAACGGACAAAATCCATTTGAAAACGGGCACATCCTGTCAATATTCCCAGGGACATTGTATGAATATGCAAAGTGGATACACCTACTGGGACATCGTCAAGGACGATTTTTGCAAGTTCCAGGAATACGACGTCCTGTACGAGGGAGAAGCACAGAAACTGATCGATGAAACATTCAAGCAGGGACAACTTGTCTACACTTTGGCAACAAAAGACATTACATTCGCATTTACCAAGCAAGGTGAAGAGAATTTATGCGGATATACTCTGGTAAAGATGGAACATCTCAAGCTAATTATAGTGGAAACAAGGAAAGGAGACTCTTTTGTAACCTGTAAATGCATTATCCCTTAGAATCTGGACATTTTCACCTATATGAACTCTAAATTTGTGTATGTCGAAAAACACTTGCGATTACAGATAACCTGGTTATACAGAGATGTGTTGCAACAGCGTTGTAACCTTTAACAAGAGGTGTTAAAAAATGCCCTCAGCATCGCCACGCAGGCACCGGACGAGTTTCCATGTCTCTAATGAGTTGCATGCATCTAATGAAGCGGCTTAGACTGCCATTCCAAGCATGTTTTTGGGGGCTTTACCACCCGGCGTCATGAAGCCCATGACGCAGCCTACGTGGAAATACACCAACCCAGCATCACTGGCAACCAGCGGTATCTACAACAAAACCGAGCTGGATAAACTGCAGGAACACATAATGTTCCCTGCTGAGAAAACAGCAATTCTAAACAACATTGTCCCTGGTGCCATGGGACACGCATTGAGTTCGCAAGGGATTGTTACGTACATTGACCCTACACCTATGGAAAGGGAAATCGAGAATTAAACCAGAGCCAAATGTGACATAGGTGCACTGCTGACTCGGACGTTAGGTTTACTACAGTAAGCTGAGATGGCCATCCCAGCTCCTTTTTTCGCGTTCTTTACATGGGACAAACTTGCCACATGACTCGTGCAGGAATTAGCCATGCCTTGCATTTTTTCCTCGCTAGGTAGGGGAGATCCCCAACCATGTATATATGGGAACCCCCGAGACAAATCGCCACTATTATTTTTGACCAACTAGTAGAACTTCAACTCGAATAAACGCTCTTAACAAACGGTCAAAAGTTCTCGATCTCCCTCTCTCCGATCCTTACATTCAAGAAGACCTATATAGTTTTATTTATATATATATTTTGTTAAATTCATTTTAACTTGCAATTCTGTCCAACGAGTTTTAGGGACACTAAATCCTAAGATATCCTAGAGTTTTCTGAGGCGCATTCACTTGCGTATCGAAACCTTTTGAATATCGAAAGGACTTGGAATTTTAAGACAATCCCGGACAAT